>CAUYRT010045398.1:0-26256 GCA_963574885.1 Lepilemur ruficaudatus
TGGTGATATAGCACCTCTTGTATTTTCCTGGATGGAGCTGAAACCTATTCTACTAAGTGAAGTATCCCAAGAATGGATAAACAAGCACCACATGTACTCACCAGCAAATTGGTTTCACTGATCAACACCTAAGTGGACATATAGGAACATTTATTGAGTGTGAGGCAGACGGGAAGGGGGAGGAGGGGATGGGTATATACATACATAATGAGTGCGATGCTCACCGTATGAGGGATGGTCACGCTTGAAGCTCTGACTCGAGGGGGAAGGGGGGAAAGGGCAATATACGTAACCTTAACATTTGTACCCCCATAATACCATGAAATAAAAAAAAAAATCTGAGGCCTTTGTTACTGTGGGTGCCTCCCACCTGCCATGGAGGTCTCCAACAGCCCATCACGGGCCGAGTGGGCTCAGTTTTTTTATTATAGGTTGATATAATAAATTTCCTTAACATTTAAATAAATTTCTTCCTGGAAATAAAGATACTCACAAAACTAAAAGGGGAAAAATCCTGTAAATCACTCCTCCTTTCTGAACCCTAAAGGGTGTTTTGTCCCCAAGGGCTTCTATCACCATCCTTTGTGGGGGACTAGATGTAGCCAGTCTTTAATTAATGGACCTTTTGAAAAACAAATAGAAGTTCCACAAATGTTGAGAAAGGTAATGCTTCCTACCTCTTATTATTCTTCCATTTTAAAGACTGATGCTCCAGAGATTTCCCAGGCATAAAATAAGTGCCACAAACCAAGCAGATCTAGGAACTTCCCAACACTCCGCATCACAAACACAACCTTTTAGTCCGACCAAGGGACGTGACCCTCAAAACACCTCCTCACTATTCACCTTCCTTACCTTTTTTCTTCTCTGTAATGACTCAGAGTAATAGTAATTTATACAAATAAAATGCGGTTTCTGTTACCACTCCATATGAAGAGATTTTCCCCACATTTGGAGGGCATGTTTTGGACGGTCTGACTAACATACCAATAGGCGTTCAGGAGCCTCCCCCCACCCACAGGGCACCTGCAGAGAAGCCAAGGCTGAGGCTCAGCGAAAAGTCTACGAAAACACAGGGATTTCAAGTGTGAACAACAAATCAAAAATCACAGAGGGAGGTTTGGGACTCGTGCTGTTTCTCCCATAGGCAGTTGTCTGGGGTGTACTCTAACATGGGCGGTGGCAGGGATTTATGTGCTTAATAACCCCCAATCAGCATGAGGGAGGCTGGTAATTCCATTTAACAACCAGCCAGCACATTCTCCATGCCTCTAAAATACACCGACAGGTGCTCCTAACATACAGCGTACTCTAAGCTTGCTCTGGAGTACGTCTGTGCCTTTCTGTTCCCACCAGTTGCTGAGTTACTTCTCAAGTCTGTTTTCACCAGATGAACTCACGAAGAAATTTAATTAAATATCTACTATGTGAAGCCGTGCAATGTAAGTGTGGAAAAAATGGGAAATGTTTCTAAACAAACTAAAGTAAATGTTTTTCAAGGACCCAAATAAAAGTGACTAAAATAAAATAAAAACACAGGAAAACAACAGCAATAAACTGCTGAACTGGTGTAGTGCTGTGGGCAAGGAAACTATAAGAAAGAAAAAAGGAGGGACTTCCAGGTTCAAAATGGCAGCATAGAAGCAAGCTGGCTTCACCACCACCCCCCTCGCCAACAGAAAACCAAAGCCAAATGTACAGCACAGAGATTATTACCAGAAATATCCCAGATTAGACAAATATGATGAGCCTGTTCCTGGGACAATAGAGAAGTGAGAAAGAAGGAAAAAGAAGAAGAAGAAACATTAAAAGTCCAGAAGGATTTTGCTCTCAAGTTTGTTTTGCACATATTTGTAACTTCTCATTTTCACACTAAAGCAATGGAAACTGGAAATTCAGATGGCATGGTTAATGTGAAAAAGGCTCAGGAAACTATAATCAGCTGATATATATGGTCTTAATACTAAAAATAATCAGCATGTGAATATAAGTTATATGGTTTAAGTTAAAAAAAATTTGAGATATGAATTTGTAAAATGACTTTGTCAAGTAACTCAGCCACTACTGTCCACGGGCTGATGAAAGGGCTTCTCCCACCATAGCGGCAGAGTAAGTGGGCTCAGCAACACGGAAGTCTTCCTACTCGAGGGATCACTACTTAGCTAACAGAAAAAGTCAAAGTGAGAAATTAAAAATAATATGTACTTACCATAAACACACTCTTCTGATTAAAAATGCACATTTATTTAGTAAGTAATTTTAAGTTATGTGAAAGTGTGATTTTTCTTGACATGGTTCTACTTTTTTATTATTACAACATCATCAGCTGCTGATCTGATGCAAAACTACAGAGGATATCTCTAGCCATTGCATGATTGGTTTATGGTTTTAAATTTAATCTCATTTATTCTTTATCCTCTACATGGACTTATCTGTTTGTGTCATGATATATATGATTTCTCCACCATTTAAAATTTTATTTTTTAAAACAAATCATCATCATGAATCCATTGTTGCTTATTTCTTCCTTGTCAGAACCTTCAATTAGTTTGACCCCAAGTTAAAAGATGATTTTTGACATCATCTTATACATTAAGATTTTGTGTTAAATCTTTCATGATGAGAATTTCATTCCATGGCAAACGATATCTTTGATACTGATATCCTAAATATTCTAGGGACCTATATTTGTTGTTTTCTATTTTTTTCTAAAATGGAACTCAAACCCTTTTGCCTAAGTGATATATTTAAACATTCCAGAATGCTTTTATTCATAGATCGAATCAAGAGTGTTATTCTTGGAGGACCACAGGGGATAGGGAAGGATGAAAACTAGGGCCTTAAAATTCCTGATTATTAAGGATGTAAAGAAAAGTTACCTAGACAGATCAGGAGATTCTCAAATCAGTTTTTTCTTCAAGTGTTTCTTGATCAACGGTACAATTAATGTGAAAAACAACCTTCAATCAAGTCCATGCATGTTGAATTTTGTGAGAGATAGTAAACTGATACAGAATAAACGTTTTATTACAAAGTTCTACTGATTTGCCAATCACAGTGAGTGCCAATTCCTAAGTGGTGGCAGAGGAGTCTTCATGGGTGGGCAGCCTGTGCATTGCTCAGAAGGGCCCCATGGTTGGTTGAATGCTCTGCTGTCATCATCTTGAAATCCTATTCATTTTTGCACAAGGGGTCTCGCATTTTCATTTTTCACTGGGCTGTCCAAATTATGCTGCCAGTCCTGAGGGATGGGCAACTCTGTGCTCTATTGCTCTGTGTTCTCCCCGCATTGATGCTCTAATGTAGCATCACTGTTTTTGGAGGTAACATCTGATAAGTTGGACATGTTTCAATATTGCCGAAGTGTTTGCCAATCGAATTTTCTCTATCGATGAACTAAATATTCAGTGAAAAACTGAGTTGTGGAAACCATCTATTGGTGCTCCCAAAATCCTGGTATGTTTTTCTGATGTTCAAGCCACCTGCCACTTGCTGTAAAACCCTCAATGTCAACTTTCTGATGTAAAACTGAGGCCTGTCCCTTTGAGAATGGGTCCACCTGATGCTATCAATGACACCTCTACTGCATTGCCCACAATTTCTAGTTTTGGTTTCTTTAACTACAATTCACTTGCCAAGCAGTCTAAGTACAAAATCCTTCTGGGTTTTATTCCTCCCATCTTTCATAGCTGTCTCATCCACCTCAACTTCAATGGAAAAAAAGTTTTAGTAACTCATTCTTTGAATTGTCCCAAAGCATTCAGTGGTTTTCAGAGAAATAATCTTCGTGACTATCAAACTGATATTTTTACAGTTAATATAACAGAGTTTTAAATTACAACAAGATCAGCTCACATTCACAGAACCGGGAGCACCCCTGGGCTTTGGTAAGCACGGCCACTCACCAGTGGCTGCAGAAGGGCCCAGGTGTTCTAGAGGGACCCACCAGTTGTGGGTTATCAGTGGGCTTCAGCTGGCTTTCTTCACAGAGGGAAAGGAGGGTGAGGTTTAATCTGTGGGTTAAGTGGAGAGATTACGAGCTTCCACAATAACAAGAGTAACAGAAACGACACTGCACATCCAGGACTTACTGAGTGCTCTCTCCAGGCCCAGCTGGCCGCCTCACAGATGCTAGTTTACAGGGGCTTTGCATCTGAGCATGCCAAGTTTGTTGGGTTGTTTCCCCTCTACAGACTGACACTGTTTCAAGGATGTAAACTGTCTAACAGCATAATCCAGACTCACCTGAAAGTGCTCTAAGTAGTGTCAATGTCATGGTGGTGTTTGAGGCCCTGAAGAGCAGAGGTAAGTGGTGACTGCAGGGATGGAGGTACTAATGGATGCTTGAGTACAGGAGGACAGACATGGGGTGGGACAGAGGAGACAGCAGGGGTCCCAAAGCTCCCTGGTCTTGTCCCAGCTTGGCCCTCACTAGTGGTGGGAATTTGGGACAAGCCACCGAACAACTCTCCAGATCTGTTTGCATCAATTATCAAGCCATGCCAGCTTGGCAGGGTGAAGCTGCACAGAACAAATGTATAATACATATTTGTTAAATAGGTAAACAAATGATCACATGAATATCCAGCAAGATGGCATAAGGGTCAAACAAGATGATGGATTTGCAAATGGTTGGTAAATAGCAAAGAATCAGGTGCAACAATGGTATTACTAGTCCCAGAAAGTAATACCAGTGCTCACGGAACTCCCAAGGACACCAAGAGTTATGAAATGTGCTGAGTAGTAACATTATCTTTCCATCCTTGTCTTGTTGGAGGATGTCAACGTGTCTTGAACACTGAAAGGGGACTTTCTCTGGAAATCTAACCAACTTTTGTTTTCTCTGCTGAAATCATCAATCATTATGACTGCTTTTGGTTAGAACACTCATCTATACAATTCTACACTACACTCTACAGTCTCATTTCTCATCACACAAGTCAGCGGTGAGTTGAATATAGCACTCGTGTCTATCAAGGCTTAGAATGAGTTGGTAATATCCTTGTCCAGTAATGCACCTCAGTTTGAACTGTCCTTGCTAAAAGCAATAATTCCTTAAAATTTGCTTTCTGCATTTCAGAAGAGATGAGTTTACAGTCGAAGAGCTCACATCTGATCTTAGAGGGCAAGGCTCTGGGATGGCCACATCCATTGGCCACTGTATCAGCAAGCTGCATAGTCACAAAAAGATAAGCCACAGACTGGAAGAAATATTTGCAAAAGCCATATCTGATAAAGGGCTGCTATCTAAACTATGCAAAGAGCTCTTAAAACTCAACAAAAATAAAACAATCAATCTGATTGAAAGATGAGTCAAGGAGGTACAACAGCAGAAGAGTGGATCCTAATGTGTCAATGGAGGTCCATCAGTTGTAACAGATGCGCACTCTGGTGGGGGGTGTTAATAGTTATTAGCTGGGGACGCTGTGCATGTATAGGGGCAGGAGGAATATGGGAAGTCTCTGTACCTTCCCCTCAGTTTTGCTGTAAACCTAAAAATGCTCTAAAAAATAGTCTGTATACAAACATAATAAAGGCCTGAGGTTTTTCTAGGTACTGTCAGTCCATAGAGCCAAGCAAGGGCCTGTCATCTTTTTGCCTGCTGCCTTCAGGATGCTTTTCTGACAGCTTTCCCCTTCAAGGCTGCCCCTGGCCTTTATCTAAAGTTTATTTCACTTCCAAAAAAAAAAAAAAGATGGAGTAGGAGGCACGTGGAAGAAAGGGCTTTCCCACAAAAGAAACAGTGACAGTGAAAACAGTAACTTTCAGAGACAACTGGCAGAAGAGAGGGGTCTCATTACAAGGCAGGCAACCATGACCCACTGCACGTCCCTACTGTCCCTCCTGTGGAACCTACTGGGCCTGGCCACTGCCCCTTGCTCAGCCAGAGCAACCTATTATTCCAGGCCTGCATTTGTCCTCAGTCTGTCACACCGAGGATTCTCCAAGGCACAGCAAATAAATGAAATCACTATCACTGGCACCGATTCAAGAGGAGATGGTGTGGTGGTTTAAGGTACTAGCTTCACATCAAACACCTGAATCACGGCTTCATTTCTTACTAGCTGTGTGAGCCTGGCAAGGAACTTGCCCCACAGGCTCTCTGTGAGCAGCTGAGAAGATGATATACACAAAGCCCTTAACCAGCCCCTCCAAACTAACGTCTGTCATATCGCTGATAAAATGGTAACCTTCAGGGTATCCAAACAGTCTTAGAGTCTCTGAATACAATGAGACTGACAGAAGCGTATTTAAAGGCTACCCAAACGTATGATTTAAAAGCCAGAATCACATGGGGATTTTTGTTAAATTAGGAATTTTGAAGAGTTTCTAACATTTAAAATGCATTAGTAGACTTAACATTAATATTTAATGTGACTTAACTAGAGACATACATGTTCAGGTAACTCAAGAGTGTTAGAAATAGCATGCAAATCAACAGAAACAATGAGCCAGGGACGAGTCCCATTATAATTAGAAAGATTAGAAGGATACTTTGCTGAGTCCATAATTCACTTAGCAAGCTCCTTGGAATCTGCATTTCTCAGGGAGAAAGAACATCCTTAGTTCTAGGAACACAATCCCTGACAGTATTTCCATTTTTAAAAAGCTAGATAATACACACTTTTCTTCTCAGAAGCTTATTATGTTGTTTAAAATGCATAACATGTGAATATTAAATCACAAGAACTATGCCAAATAATACCACCAAATTGTCATTGTAGATTTTCTTCCAAGGAACAGAACTAAAAATATACACAAATACACTCAAACTACCCAGGCTATATTGGGTTCTTTTGGAATTTTTTTTTTAAACTTATTTTATATTTAACCCATATGCTTGTCATGTGATTTTCCTTTTTATGGAAATGTAAGCTCTGTTCCAGGCATTTGGAAGAAACTGGGTATGTGATGGTAAGAGAAGGGAAGCAGTATTTAATAGTTCCATTCTGAATCACGCTAGAAAATTACTTAGAAAGTCTTAAGGGCCAAATCCTTCTAAAATGAGCCCTATTCACACAGAAAGAAGACAGGCAGAACTAAAGGAAGCAAAGTATATAGTGACCACGTTTTTTTATCTATTTTGAAATAATGTATTGACTTTTAGCACCAATGGACGCTGAATATTATCACTGAATAACCAAATTATAAAATAGCAGTTTGAACTTAATGTTTCAGGGCCAATGAACTGCTACCTGTCCTTACAATACCCAGCTAAAAGTGAAATACAAGGTGTGGATGGCATTCTAGCAGAAGCAGGAAGAAAGTTAGAGGCCTGTCCATTGCTGGAGTTGGAGAAGGGAAGGGGAGGTACATTTGCGTAGGAGAACCTTTGTCTGTACTCTCAGGATGGAAGAGGATGGTCAAGAACAGTCATGTGAAGAGAGAGTGAACCAGGGGCGAGAACTGAGGAAGGGGAGAGACAGGGAGTCAGGCAGGTGTCTTCAACCTCCAGTGCCCTTGGCTCCCACGCGACTGCCTTGGAGTGTCTGTGCCACTCACACGAAACAGCTCACCTTTGCTCTGTCGATTCTGCCTCCTCTGCCCAGGGCACTAGGAGTGCCCAGGACAGCGAGTGCCAGTCCTCCCATCCCCTCGTTCTCCCTCAGCTCCCTAGAGCAGGCCGAAGAAATGGGAGGCCAAGAGTGACCTGGGAGATGAGCAGGGAATGATGGTTTCTTGTTCCTCTATTTATTCTTAACTGGATGAATGAATGGGCATATAAACATCTATTCACTTAACATGCCACGACTAAGCCACCTTTGGAGAAAGATCACATTATAAGAATTCCTACCGACTGGTTGTGGCTGCCTGGAACCGAGTTGCTAAGGGTGCGAAGGTATCCAGGCTCGGTGAGAGAGACCCCAAGACGCATTACGAATGACAGGCCTAGGTCAGAGAGGGGCAGGCTGAGGATGGCCTGCATTTCTCAAATGATTGATCTTTTTCATGTTGTCCACTCCCTGACATCAATCCCTAGTTGTTTTCAAGGATTTTCCAAGTCTCCATGGCTCAGTGGACTTTCAATAAAGGTTTGATAGAAAAAGAAACGTGTAGCCAGTGTTCATCAAGAACTGCTGCGGGCCCAGTAAATAAACAACTCTCTCCAGCTCAATAGTGGCTGAACCAAATGAATGACTTCAGGAGCCAAAACCAAGCTACCGGTCAGTGACAGACACACTAATCACAAGCAGTCGTTCTTTCTTTCCTACGAAATAACAGTTCACTAGGGGCACAGTGAGAATGCTCCAAACTCCAGGTGAGAGGGCTGGTAACCAAGGTAACCATCCCATCATCAGGATAGGAACAACGTAAGACCTAAATTAAGGCATGGTTATTTAAAACATAATGAAAAGTATGATCCCCCCCCCTTGGTCTTCATTAATAACTCCTACTGTATTTTAAGAGTAAAATACAGCTAAACACTGCTAAAATATTCTTAGCAACATCATTATCCTTTTTAAAAGTTCTCTCTACTTGTGTAGCTGTTTGAAAAACCATCATTCTCTCCAAAAAGATGCTAGGACAAAAAGAGACACTCTTCCCTACAGAGAATATCCCCAATCACTGTTATTTCTCCAGAAACCACTCGATTTGGTTGTAAGTAAAAACATGCAAATACTCACATATAAAAACCCAAAAACCCAATAAAAAGGCCACCTCCCTCCAACCCTGAGAGCACAAGAGGCTTCAGGCCAAACAGGTTCAGGCCCCTCCTCCTCACCCAAGCTCCATCCTCTTTCACACATTTTACAGAACATAAATTATGACAATTAAAAAAAAAAAAAGCAAGAATGAGACAGTGCTATTTTGACCAGAAACCAGAAGGCCTGTTCATGCAGAAGTGATTGTAAGAATAGCGCAGCCGCGGAAATCAATCTGGCTGCTGCTTCTCCTCAGGCGCAAATTAATTCGGCCTGCTCGCCGCCGACCGCAGCAGGCTCTCTGCGGATGTTTTGCATGGCCGAGCCCCAGACGGAAGACAGAGAAAGCAAATTAACACCACTCAGCTGATGACACACTTTTTATTCCTTTCCTCTATGCCAAGAGGTTTGGTGCTGGAGAAATAGAAGATCATGAAAAACAGACTAGGCCACCGTTTTAACTCTTTTACATGAGAGCAAACATTTGGCTTTTGGTTTCATGGCACTAAAAAAAAAAAAAAAAAAATCAATCATCAATCAATCAGTGAATCAATCTCTAAATTTGGCCACCACTGTTCCTCCAAGAAATGCTGGTGATTTCCACACCGTGGAAACATCATCTTCCTGGTGTCACCAACTGAAAAACTGGTTTGCCCTGAGCGGTGCTGCCAAAGCCTGGCTGCTGCCCCAGACGGAGCTTCAGCCGCCTTGCCCCCAAATAGCTCACGTTCTGGGTGTCTTCCAACCAAGGGGAAGAAAATAAACCACTAGAGAAGAAACAGAACAATGCAAAGGAACAACAAAGCCCAATTTTTAGTCACGGAAATTCCTTTAAAATCTTTAAAAAAAATTCTGAGGTCTTCCGAAGGAAAAACCTACCATTTTTTCTGCTCTTTTCAGTTTGATGGAGAATTGACATTACAGAATTTATACATCAGTGAACTTGTCTAGTTGCAGCAAAACCACAAAGCTTGGGGAACAGACGAAAGCTAGGAACCACCGTTACCACGAGGCAAAACAGTGTCTGTGTTTAAGGCACAGATCTCGCTGCCTCAGGGTTACAGAATAATTCACACACTGGCTGCTAGCACCACGTGTGGTCTAAATAAAGAGGCAGAAAAGAAAAAGCATCTCTGGAAATGGGTGGCCCATGCATAGGCTTTTTTTTTTTTTTTTGGAGAGGATTCTGTAAAGCCCCTTACATAGTATATATGCATATATTCATTTTCTGGAGAGAGAGTCTATAGCGGACAGAAGATTCTCAAAGAGATCCCTGACCCTCGCATGACAAGCAATTCCCAGAGCCGGAGGAGTCCTCACTGTCAGCTGCAGAGTCCTTTGTAACTTCATAATAAAGCAGATGGTGTTTTACCCTCATGAAAATAAGTTATTATAATTGGTGGGTTGTTCATGCTCAAGCAGTGTTGCAGTGATAAATCTCCATAATGATGTTAAATTGTTAAAATTATCCTCCCAGTTCTCTAAATACATTATACATAGTGGTTATAAAAGGGGCTTCTCATATAAAACATTAAAGGGCAGTTTTACTATATCATTAATTTGGTATAGAAGCAACATATTACTCACAATGAATATTAATTAATTAAGGATTAACTAGACAATTTTATTTGTCCTCCTGAAATTTATAAGAGCTTTCTTGCAGGAGATTTTAGAGGCCTAACATGCTTTCAACACAAAAACCAAAAACGAGAAATCTGAGGGAACTCTTTGATTCAGCCAGTCCTGAGGTGTCAACGTTGACTTTGTCTTTCAGGGGTCGATGCTGAGGTTGGGGTCTAATCCTAGCATGAGAAGCCTGAATGCAGAAGGGTACAGGACAAATGCAGAAATAGCTTGAGTGGCAGACGACGCAGTCATACGGCCCAATCCACAATCTGATGACTGGTTTGAATCCAAACCCAGTCTCTAAAGACTCTTATTTTTTTATTTTTTTTTTAGAGACAGGGTCTCACTCTGTCACCCAGGCTAGAGTGCAGTGGTGTGATCATGCTCACTATAACCTCAAACTCCTGGGCTCGAGCGATCCTCCCGTCTTAGCCCCCTGAGCAGCTGGGACAGCAGGCATATGCCACCACGCCCATTAATTTTTTAACTCTTTGTAGAAATAGTCTCACTTTGTTGCCCAGGCTGGTCTCGAACTCCTGGCCCCAAGCAATCCTCCACCCTTGGCCTCTCAATATAATCTCACATCTATAATGCTAGGATTATAGATGTGAGCCACCATACCAGCCTGGCCCCAAGCAATCCTCCACTCTTGGCCTCTCATATAATCCCACATCTATAATGCTGGGATTATAGTTGTGAGCCACCATACCACCCTAAAGATGCTTATTAAGAGAAAACACTCAAGCTGAATTTTTCTCATGTTAGCTTCCTTTTCCCTAAATGGCCTGTAATACCTGCCCCCAAACCCTGTGCCAAGAACAGGCCTTTTTGTTCAGAAAAGGAAAGTCACTTACCAGATGCAGGTGGCTGGTCACTGGGGGAGCCTCCAGACCCAGCACCTTCCCTCGTGGAGCCTGGAAGCCTCCCATCAGCCCCGTCCTGGGGCTGGTCTCTGCTCTCTGCCCCACTGGCTACTTCTTCAGGGGGAAGGCCCATGCCATAGGCACACTGGGGCAAGGGTCCACATTTCGGGGAACCCATGAGGGGTTCATGGTCCTCCCTAGGAGGGTTCCCACAGCCCATGCAGCCGTCTGCTGAATTGGAGCTGGCTGCCCAGTGGGGGCAATGGCCACCCTCCACCTCTTTTTGCAAGTACTTTTCAGAGGACACAGGAATCCATTCAGTCCTGCACAGGGGCTCAGTGAAGGTGCAGCTTTCTGAATCCACCATGCTCTCTGTCCCTGTGAAGCACTGGCTTAAACTGTCATTCTCCCCCACCTCCAGGGGCTCCGAGAAAGGGGGTGTGGATTTGCTTCCAGGCTGAGTCAGGAACAGCAAACAGTCTGGGGGCTGGGAGGGCCTGTCCATGTATTCGTCTTCCATGGGAATCTGCTTGAAGGTGTCCCCCTCGGTCTCGGTCTTGCTGACCAAGGAGAGCATCTCAACGTCTTCACCCTGAGCATAGGGGCCACCTCCTGCACACGCTCCCCCACAGATGCCACCACTGTCTGGATAGCACATGTCTTCTGGAAATATCTTCTCCTCCAGAGTCAGCAGTAAGACACCTTCACACACTGGGTGCTGACTAGAAGCTGCAGTGTGAGTGCTGATACAACTGTCACCTGAGGACTCCTGCCAGTTTAAATTCAGAAGGCAGAGGCATTAATACCCAGAGTTATTAGAGCATGTTTGGCTAAACACTGCTGAAAACAGTATTTATACTAATTATTTCCAACATAACAAGTACAGGTGGAACATTCAACATGGCACTTTGTGTTATTTAAAATTACAGAGTACAGGAGAATCCTATAAAGCTGTGGTCCCCAATCCCTGGGCCACGGAGCGGTACTGGCCTGTGGTCTGTTAGGGACTGGGCCAGAGAGCTCTGCTGCCTTCCCCCAACCCCTGCAGGGGTGTGGAAAAACTGTCTTCCATGAAACTGGTCCCTGGTGCCACAAAGGGTGGGGACTGCTGCTATAATGGAATACACCCAGAAACAAATGACTCTAGCTGCATTTCAAATAAATAGCATATTCATGTCTAAGCAAGGGGGAGAGCTAACCCAAATAAGTTTTGAACGCTGTATTTTGACTATATACTCTCAATATAAATATAAAAAAAAACTATAAACAAATACTGAACTTGATTCTGTAGCTCTGTGTTTTGCTATAACTCTGAAACCACTCTGTCTGTATTCTTATATTGAGCAAATGAGAATATTTTGAGAATAATAGGAACTAGGTTTCACACTGCTGAGGAGGGAGAGTTTCAGATATGGAAAACAGAAAGACCAGCATGAATCCTGTAGTGTTGGGAATGGAATCGAAGAAATCAGCTTGAGCTCCTGCTTTGAAATGTATGTATTTTTATACTGAAGAAAGTAGATCTAAAGGAATTTAATGGGATAATTAAATTTTAATATCAAAAGTAGATTGGCTAACAGTATTGTACCACTGTTAAGTTTCTTGATTTTGATAAATGCACTCTGGTTATACGTGAGAACATCCTTGTTCTCAAGACATGCACAATGCAGCACTGAAGGACATAGGAACCCACTGTGGGCCCCTCAGTCTAAAACGTTCAAGGCAAAACCACACAGGGAGAGTGCAAATAACAAAGCAATGTGATAAAACAAAAACAACTGGTGGGTCTGCGTACAGGGCATGTGGAAGGCCTTCCTACCACTTTCCTGTAATTCTAAAGTTACATTAAAGTAAAAAGTTACCAAATAACTATAGAGTCAAGGGAAGTTGCATCTCGTTCTTCCTAGAAATCTGCACTAGACAGTCAAGATTGGTACTAAAGAAATAACGCACTTACACAGAGATGGCAAGTGGAATGAAAGCCAAGAAAACAGGCATTTAGGATGAGCATGGACTTGGGTTGTTCTAAGGGATCCACCTGGGAGTTGAGGTTTAATCACCACACACAGAAGTGCCCCTTGAGCCATGGGGCTCGATACTGGGCTAATACAGCCAGATCAGCCGAACTGTTGAAAGTACTTAATGGAGGCACTAAAGACTTTGAACTTTACCTTATTTCCACTTAGGCGGCCACAAGCCTCGTTGATCCAGTGCCACAAATTAGCTAGAAAAACAAAGCAAGGACAAAGGCTTCATGTTATTATTTCCTGTTTCTTTTTGTTGAAATAAAGTTCATTGTGTATATTTAAGATGCACAACATGAGGTTATGGAATAAAAACAGTGGCATGGTTATTATAGTGAAGCAAATTTACATATCCATCATCTCACATAGTTACCTATTATTTTTGTGTATGGCAAGATAGCTAAAATCTACAAATTCAGCAAAAATCCTGAATGCGATACAGTATCATTAACTATAGTGCTCATGTTGTGCATGAGATCTCTGGACTTGTTCATCCCACATAGCTGTTACTTTGTATCTTTAACATCCCCTCATTGCCTTTCCCCCTGCCCCTGGTAACCACTGTTTTATTTTCTCTGTATATTTTTTTTTTTAAAAAAAGATTACACATATAAGGGAGATCATGGGCTATTTTTCTTTCTGTGTCAGGCTCAGTATTACTGACCACCATGTCAGTTCAATATCATCTCTCAACACTGTCCGCTGCAAGCGTTTCATGAGCATCCCTGGGAGTGAAGCATTTAAAAATGAATCAACTGATTTAAAGGCTATGAATGCATCTTACTCCTATCACAACAGAACTTCCCATTCCACGTAAAGCAAAGCATGATCCACTGAATACCTCTGGGCGCATGTGGCGGCTGTCAGGGCTGCTGTTATGACGACAGACATCCCCATTCCCTTAGCGAGCTTTCTCTGATTACAAGGGACTAGGCTAGGCATCGTAGGGAACAAAGAAGACGTGTCTAAGAGACCGATTTTCTAGTAAACTAGCTCCAATGTATGTACAATAAAGTCGAGGTGTACATGAAGGGCTGTCAGACCCTGCTGAATTCTAGCAGGTCCCAAAATCTTTACTGCTATCCCTGGTTGCTTCTCAGAAGAAAGAAGAATATGTTCTTTGGCATATACAAAGTACATCTCCATTAACTTTTATAAAATAGAAGTGATGAAATCTAAAAGGTCAAATCTATGAATTTATATTATACCAAGATAAAATTTTATCCTACCTCTAATGGATATGTAATGTTGTAGCCACTAAAAAGACTGAAGTTAGGAGTCATCCGTTCTCCATGGGAAGATAATCACAGTTCATAATGGCTAATGGCATCTAATACACACTGAGCACGTAAGGCACATACAGGCACTGGGCTAGGCAGTCTACACACGATCTCGTTTATGCTACAGGCTGTTAGGTAACCTTGCACAGTTTATTTAACCTCTCTTAGCCTCAGTTTCTTCCTCATGAAATAGGGAAAAAATAACAGTGCCTACCTCATGGTGCTGTTGTGAAGATTTACTTAGTACGTGTAAAATGCATATAGTGGTCCTAGCATATAATATTCAATATATATTAGCGATTGCTATCATCGTTCTTGCTTCCTTTCTATAATTTTGAAATCACATCACAGAAAAATTACTCCCAACAAAAGGATAGTAGCAGCTGTTTCCTTGCAGGAATCAGTCCAGATAATCACAAATGGTACTAAAAAGAAATACTTGCACACAGAGGTGACAGCCGGTGATAACCACCATGATCCTCTCTCCCTGGGATAACTGCAAATGCCTTCCTGTCTGTGCGCCTGCGTCCACTCTGCCTGCACCACCGAGTCTGTGTGCTAGGCGCAAGCCGAGGGCCGTCCTCACCGCGCTCTACCGAGGCCTGCGAGGTGGCCTCGGCTAGCCGTGCCCTCCTCTCCAGTCCCACCTCACCTGGCTCCCTGACTTTCTGCATTAGCCTCTGCAATGCCCTCAGCACATCACAGTAAATTCCAATTGCCTTTCAGATCTCAGCTCACCCATCTTCTCTGGGAAGCCCCGGCCGACCCCAAGGCCGGGCAGACCCTCTGTCACCTGCTGCCTGGTGCTGAGCACTTTCTATCCAGAACTCAGCTGCATGCTGTGGGCTGAGCGCCTGCCTGCCCACTGAGATGCTTCCTCCAGGAGGGCACGGGCTGTGTCTGTGCTGTTCCACATTGAGACCTCAGTGCCAGTCCAGTGCCTGGTGGCCATGTGGATGAATGGATGAAGAGAAAGCTAGCCTTTCCTCTTTAATTAATCTTTTGACTGCCCAGTGTTACATTAGGCCATGTGATGGTAGTAGAAATAGCAAGATCTGCTGGGTGTTATGAAGTCTATGGACGTGATATGGGAGAACTGACCAAATCACAACAAAGGAGAGGTGGACGGTATCGACAAGTGAGCAGCTGACAATGGAAAAGGATGGTGAAACAACAGGTGCTTCAAAAGAGAATGATGGGCGCAGTGGCTCACGCCTGTAACCCTAGCACTTTGGGAGGCAGAGGCAGGAGGATCACTTGAGGCCAGGAGTTTGAGATGAGCCTGAGCAACACAGCGAGACCCGTCTCTACAAAAATAGAAAAGATTAGCCAGGTGTGGTGGCACATGCCTGTAATCCTAGCTACTCAGGGGGCTGAAGTGGGAAGATCACTTGAGCCTAAGAGTTTGAGGTCACAGTGAGCTATGATGATGCCACTGCACTCTAGCCCAGGCAACAGAGTGAGACCCTCTCTCCAAAAAAAAATAAATAAATAAATCAAAAACAAAAAGAGAGAGAGAGAGAATGTTTGAATATTAAAGGATTAAGAAATATCTTTAGGAAACCTAATAAAGCTTTCAATCTTTTCCTTTCATAAAAATTACAGTTAACTTTGTAGTATAATGCCAAACATGATGTGACATTTAAAATCACCAATAATTTTTATGAGAAAATTATTCCCAAGACATAATACTGTTGGGACAGTATAATAAATATACTATATAATACTGTATTATACTATACAATACTATACAATACAGCACAATAATATACTATACAATATAATAATATTATCCAAGAATAAGCACCTAAATTTACTAAATATATACTTTTAGATTCACATCATAAATCTGAAATCATAATTTTAGATTCACATTTCAAAGTAACACCCCAATCAAAATGTCCCCCTACCATTCATCTCAATATTCTGTCTACATTTTAAATGTGTACATTAAAAATCGGTGTATTATAGGATAAATGTAACCCCCCATACAACCGATGCTGCATCATCTATACAAGTTACACAGAGCTTACAAGTCGTCAGTTTCCTGAATGCTAGAATATTCTTGTTTGCATATATACAAACAGACACAGTGTTGGTTTTGGGGTTTTGTTTTTGTTTTTGTTTTCAGTAGAGAACAATAAGACATAAAGGCTGTTTCACTTTAGTTTAAGTGCAGCCACCTCACGGCACTTATTTAAGCAGATCACCAAAGGCAGCCAGCGGACAATCTACTCATCTTCCACAGCATTTACCTAGAAATGTTTCAAGGTAAACATTTTACCTTAAACTATTTTAAGATTAATTTTCAAAAACCACCACACACACAATACCTGTTAGTGCTTTCCCTTTTTTCCTGTAGTAAACACCAAAGATGACAGCAGCAACTACTGCCACACATATGAAGAAAAGCAGAATAATTAAACCGGGCAAGTAAATCTGGGGTTCTGTATTGGAAGAAAGTGAGAAGTACGGCATTAGAGATTATTTAATTTTACTAAGCTTAAAAACAAAACCCCGTAAATCAAACCCCAGAATCAAGGACCTCGGTCTGGAACGAGCTAACTAGGAAGCTCCCCAGCTCTGACTGTGTTTGTCAACACACGCTCACACTCTAAAGAGTGGGACCCACAATTGAGCCCAGCCCTGGTCACTCTGCCATCACCAGGCGCAAGGTCAGCCAGGGCCATGGTGATGTTTCTACTCTAGAACAACTCTAACTGCGCTCACCACGCCGCCCAGCTTCATCCCAGCTTAGCTCCAGAACCCTTCCACCTCCCCAGGTGGATGCCTCTAGAAGGAAGCCCTTTGTCCTATCTCGTTCTTAACAGCAACACAGCACCGTGTCTTGCTGGTCTTGAGAACACAACCACGGTCACCCTGTGATGTACTCCCACAGCTTCGTCTATGACACAGTGTGGACTCAACCGTTTTCTTCATCCCTCCTTGGTCTTCACATTGCCAGAAAAATCTTCACATTATGAACTCTTGGTTTACTTGTTCTGGTTTCCTGGACTCGTATCTTTCTCCTCCTCTCTTTTTAAAAATAACCTTTTATTATTCCCTTAGTTATTTTTAATGTCATCTGCAAAATGATCTTTCATAAAGATCTGACTGTGTAACTCCATATCCAGAATGCTATAACATCTTCCTGTTTCCCAAAATGTCAAATCTAAACATTTTAGATGATTGACCTGATTGACCCCTGATGTTCTTGGTCACTGCCCATCAACCCTGTTATTCTGTGGCCTGCATCAGAGAGGTCTGCTTGCCACTTACGACATCTCTTCCAATAGCTGGACCCGCCTCCACGTTGTCTCACTCACCCAGAGTAGCCAGTCTCCACCATTAACCATCACCTTTCTGTCAATCTTTGAAGCTGTGCTTAAGATCAATTTAATCTACAAACTGCTCCATAAATGATAGGTAGCTTTTATTAGTTATCAAGGAAAATTATCAAGGAAACATCTGGAATTAAAATACTGAGAAAAATGAAATACTGAGCTGACCATGGACAGGATGAAATGAAAAGGGAAGACCAACTCCTGCAGGGGAAGATCCAGCATGTCATTCCCGCGAGGCCCAGGCAAGCTGACTATACTGGGGCACATCTGCCAACCAACAAGCTCTTTTAAAACATACCATTTGGTGGCTTTCTAGATGGCAGAGAAGAACTGCAAACCACATCTGATTTCTCCGTCCCGGGATGTTCTATTGTCTTTCCAAGGATGGTACAGCTGTTGAGGGGAAAGTAGTTAAGTGCTTTGATTTTATATTATTGCTTAAACACACACACACACACACACACACACACAAATGAAAGCCTGCACTGGATTGCCAGCTCCCTCTGGGGAGGAACCCATGTCTTCTTAGACTTTTGTATCCACAGGGCCTTCCGCAGAGAAGCAGCACATCACAAGGGTGGGAAAACTGAGTGAACAGAAGCAACCACTGCCCGAGTCCCTAAGAACTACTCTGGGAGTGTGGTCAATAAGAGAGTGGATCAGGGTCTTCAGTAAAGAACATTCCAGTAGCTTCAATAACCATGGCTAAGTGATACACTTTTGATGATTTTAATGATGGTTCTTTTGAAGTTGAAAAACACAGAAAATCCTCTTCAACATAAAACTTGCATAAGTGGATCAGAAAGTAAACATTCAATATGGAACATGCTGGGAACTGAAAGAATCATTACATGGATTTTTAGTATTCAACATCAAACATGCAGTGAAAGGACCCAGGAATTCCACTATAGATATACTCACATACGAGTGAAAAAGCACGTATGAGAGACTCTTCATTACAAAATTATGTATGATTGCAAAAGACTAAAACAACCTAAATGACTATCAATGGGAACTTAATAAATCATCTTACATCTCTGCAATGAAATATCTGCAGCTGTAAAAAGCTACAAAGATCTAGGTGAACTGATATAGAAAACGCTTCAGGATATATTATGTGAAAAAAAACCCAAGGTGTTTACAGCGTGCAAACATTCATATAAACAGGAGGCTTCTACATGCACATACACAACACACACACACGAACCTCTGAATGAACAAACCAGTGATGCTGGGAAGTTGGGAAAAGCAGGAGCGGTTACTGAACGCTAATACATGTCATAAATCATTTTCAACTAAATAAGGTTAGAAAAAGGAAAGAAGAAGCTGCAACTTCAAGTCACAGACTATTAAATCTAAAATGTCACACGAAGTTCCCATCACGCATATCGGGTTGAAGAATTGGTTTGACTGGTTTATTTTTCTAACGCTGAATTGACATTTTTCATTTTGAACACGCTTCAAGAGGAAGCCTAACCCAATGGAATCCATCTGTTTTCAACCCAGATGAGACAGTGGAGACTATGTTATTTAAAATCAGCAAAGTCTTTTGGCTCCTTTGTTGTCACTTACTTAGTCCAGGGTTTGCATTTGTCCGTGGAAGAAAAGGCGTCTGAGAAGTAGCCCACACGGCAAGGCTTGCACACCGTGTCCTTGTTGAGCTGCACTGTCGGAAAAAAACGAACAAAAAACAAACAAGGACACTTAGAGATCGGCCAGGATGATGTTCCAGAGCCCAGAGATGAGGAGCTGCCCCTCTCTGCTCCTTGTCTCCCCATTCCTACTCTGGACACCCAGGTCTAATTGCTTCCGCCCCTGCTGGCTTGGCTGGTGAACCAGTTCTGACACCAGCAGTGAGTTACCAACCATGTTCAGAAAGGTAACTGGCTCAATGCCAGGCCACCGACACCGGTATCTGAGGTCCAGGTCTGGCCAGCTCTTGTCCTGACCCTTTGCTGTTCAGAGCCACTGCCCTGGTAACCCAAGCCTTGTTTCCTAATCTGGGAGTCCGTGCCATTGCTCCTGCCGTCCACCTCCTGTTTTCCCCAGGCACCCGGCTGCTGGCCCCTTTTGCCTTGCTGGCTTACTGGAGTCTTCCTATGCAGGGAAAGGCAGCCCCACTACTGCTTTTAAGGGAAACTTATTGTCCTGACCCCTGCTGGTGAGCTTAATCTCCATATGAGTATTGAAGCATCAACAAAGTTTTCTTAATTAAAAAAAAAAAAAAAAAGAACCCTCCGAGTCTCTTTCTCTGAAACCAAGTGCTGGTATCAAACTTTTTCTGTAAAGAGCCATACAGTAAATATCTGAGGCTTTGTAGGCCTTATAGTCTCTGCTGTGACTACCTGCAGCATGAAAGCAGTCATAGACAACATGTAAAAAAAAAAAGGAACGAATGTGGCTGTGTGCGCCAATAAAACTATTTATAAACATAAGTGGAGGGGTAGATTTTGGAGCCCTGCCTTGATCCACAGGGCTGAAAGCAGGAGTTGATTCCAGTAGTAAGCTTAACTCTCACATCCTCATAAACTATAATACGTTATCAAACACGGATGTCATGGGTCTCCTATGTCTACGGGCTCTACTGCAGCGGCATGTGATGACCCTCTGGTGAGTCCAGTGGAGAACACGGGCCACTATGTGACACCATAATCAGGCTATTGGCTGGTGTCCGAACCACAAATTACTCCTGAAATCGGTAGCAATTCTGTGATTTATTTTCGTGAATAAAACACTAAAATAAGGAATTAAATTTTCTTTGCACAAAGTCAGGTAGAAGTACAGTCCTGATTTCGGCAATTTGGCTCAATGAGCAAGGTACCTGCCACCTTAATCCAGCATTTTAATTTGCCTTGAAACTATACTCACAAAAGCTCAGTTAACATCTATTAATAATAACTCACATTAATTCAAACAGCTTTTTAAAAGATGAACACAATGTAGAGGGTTTTGAGAAGCCCTCAAAAAGAGGGCCTTCTAAGGGCCTACAGGGCATACAAAGGGTTAAGGGCATTAATTTCCAGACACTTGACTTCCACATGACTCTTTGGTAACACTGACCTGCCAAAAACACCTGCAGGGTCTCCTCTCCCTTCTCCCTTTCATAATCCCACTTTACAAAAGAAGGTACACTTGTTACCCACCCCAAATCCTGCTACGGTGCCAAACCTCTGAGATATCAAACAAAGTGACAAGTCAAAATATCGGTATTGGCAAATCTCCTGCATTCAGAGCACCCTGGTACAGTTTCTATCTTTCCCTATCTGTTAAAGGCAAAAGTAGGGAAACAGAAATGGGGCATTTGGGACAAGGTTGAATTGTCCTGAATTCAAATATACTGCAAGGCAGGGCAGGAGTGAAATTGCCATTCATCTACCTCTTCACTGCTATCCTCCACCTGCTGTCAAAAAATGCACCACTTCCAAAGGTGCAGGGCACAGAGAACATCTATCAGAAACCCGGATGTGACATGCAGGTGACAAACTTGAGGAAAGGCTCTAGGCCTTGTCCATCTTAGAATCAGAATTCAGAGGGGATTTATTTTAATAAATGGGGAGATTTATTTTAATAATTAAAAAAATCAAGTCAGACTTTTTCCAAGAGAAAGCACATCTGGTTTAGTTGATGCATTTCCTAATAAGGACTGTCAGTTAGACTCTGTCACAGACATTCTCTTCCATATGAATTGAAATGAATAATATTTTAATTTTCCCAACCATGTCCAAGTATATTGGGTAAAACTAGGCGCTTCTAAGTAAACGATTAATGACCATAAATAATGACTTGTTATGTCTTGAAAAAACTGCTTTGTTATACCTTCTACAAGTTGGCAAAGCAAATGACACTAAGAAATACTTTTGCAAGTCAAAGGGATTTCTATTTTTTTACTTTCAACAAGATTAAGGGCTCAATTAAGTTCTCCACTGATAGATCATTAAAAATAACTTCTGATATCACATCACTAGGTGATCTTAGACATAAGTCAGAAGGTACCAAAAGAATTGAGGGATACTCCCATAACAAAAGTCTCTCCTTAGCAGTAAGTAATATCAACCATGAATATACGAACTGGAAAAAAATCCCACTGGTTATAAAGTTCAAAAGCTTTTACTTTTATGATTACAATATAGGAAAATAGAATATATTTATTTTTGACCAATTGTGACAACTCAGTCCAGAAGAAATGTTTTCAACCCTGAGAACCTTGAGTCATAGCACATTTTTAAAAACTGAGATTTCAAATAAGTGCCCATTTTTTATGTAAATGAGTAAGAAAGACTGGTTGTAAACGACCTCTAAGCATAAAAACATATTAGGGTAAAATTCTGTGGGGAAGATGGAATGCACACAAATCAAAGGAGAGAAGAGAACTTGTAAAACTTCCAACGGTTAAGTATGATCAGTGCATTTTACAAGGAATGATGGCGGGTATCAAATTGCTAGGGTGTTTAGATTGCACTGAATATTTTTTAAAGCGTTACTGCTGTTACAATTCCCTAGTAACTAATCCTTAGCAACTCTTTAAATTTGTAATAAAAAATTATAGATGTCAACTTAAAAATGTTCCTGAAGGTTGGGGGGTGAGCGTTGCATGGTTTCTTCAAAATTCTAATAAGAGAGCGGACAATTTTTCTTAAAGTTTGACCACCCCTACGCTATCCCATTCCCTCCCAAGTGGGGACCCCAGGGTTTCAGAGATGGAGGAGCCCCGGAGCCACCGTGGCAGTGACAAGGACATGTGCACCGACTGCTCACATTCCCTCCGAAGAATCTAGGCCCGAGAGGCATTCTCAGGTCTTGCTTGCATCTGCAGCTTGGGGAAAACCAAGGGGTCCCCTCGGGTTCCTGCAGCGCCACGTGGCGCCCCGGGGTGTTAATGATGCTAAAGCTGTCTGGAGCTCGCTTTGCCCTGACTGCGGGCTCCGGGAGGGCGGACGCGCGCTCAAACCCAACCGTACGCGGGTGCTGGGCGCCCAGGCCCGGCGCGCACTCGGTGTTGCGGCGGCAGCACTCGCAGTCCTGGCTCCAGTGGTACCCGGCCGTGCAGGCGCAGCGCCGCGGGGCCGTGCGGTTGCCGGGGTCCACGGCCACCAGGGCCTTGCCTGCGGGAGACAAGAGACAGGTCAGCGGCCGGGGACGAGGCGGAAGCCCGGCACCGCGGTCCCACACCCGGCCCGGCCCGCTCACAGCGTGAATCACCCAGGACGCGCCGTTTAAGGAACTCCCAAGTTCCTCCTGCCACTTCCTGTGCTGGCACCAACCCGTCCCAGAAGGTTTTCTCTCTCTCTGATGATTAAGAGTTTTGTGGGCTTTTTAAAAAGTCAATTTGCATGTTAGTAGGACGATAAGGGCGAGGGAATTTATGATCACTGAATGTTCCGGCTAACGCAGAACAGACACAGCACACAGCGCCTTGATTGTTAGTATAATACATTCGAATGCCATAGATCTCGCTAACACCAGTACTAGATTGGACCTAAGAGAATGGGGTTTCTGGAGATTTGGGATTCCTCTTGGGATCCTGAAGGGTCCCCCAGTGAGAACAGGAGTCATGGCGTGGTGAGATAAGGGAGGAAAACACGGAAGCGGGCCGGACGACACGCTCTCCCCAAATACTTGGGATAAGACGTTCGGGTTTTTTTGCACAACACATAGCAAAATGCTCGCCTTCTTACTCTGAATCTCCTGTCCCCCTTCAGTTCTGTTGTAAACCACACACACACAGAGTCAATCCTCACCATTCGCAGACTCATACTTGCAAGTTCACCTACGAGATAAAATTCATTTGTAACCTCAAAATCAATACTCCGGGCACTTTGCCGTCATTCATGGATGAGCCCAGAACCGTGTAAATGTTGAGTCACTCCACACTCAGGTCCCCAACTGAGGTCGAACCAGGTGACACTTGTTTCAGCTCTCCTACCGTAAACAAGCGTCCTTTTTGCAATCTAGCGCCGAGTTTCTCTCTTTTTTTTTTTTTTTGCTTTTTGTCGGTGATTTCCCTGTTTAAAACAACCCCCAAGAGTAGTGCTAAAGCACTTTCTAGTGTTCCCGAGAGCAAGAAGGCCCTGACGTGCCTTGCAGAGAAAACACGTGTTAAATAAACCTCAGGCGTGAGTTACAGCGCTGCTGGCCCGGAGTGCCGAGTGCTAATGAATCAACAACACGTATCAAATAAGGTGTCTTTAAACTGAAACACACACGAAACAAGGTTATGTGTGGATCGGTCTATGAACATGTTGTGATGGGAACCTAACCTAAGCCTGTATTTCCCCTAGTTCAGGATTTGCTAATTCGGTGTTTGCCGTGACTTTGCAGAATGTAACTACGGTGAATAATAAGAATCAACTGCACATGCGCACATGATGCAAAACAGTAACGCATTTCAAACAGACCTGACAGCCCTGTAGGACTCCATCTCACCTGGACCGTCCAAACGGTCCTTGTACCTTCTATTCCTGAGTACTTATAGGAGTTCCAAGGGAAAAGGAAACAAACCAGAAACCTGTTCCCTGCTTCATTGTCTCAAGTTACAGCCAGCAGGGAGGGGACAGTTCCTATTTCCACTCCTACTAGACTCACACGTGGTGAACCTGGAGACGTCCTCATGCCCTTCAGTGCCCATTTTCCAAGGCCCAGGTCGGCTTTGCAGCCCCAAGGCCAAAATGCAGAAACATGTACCTAAGGCATGGGAACACACATGACACGTGCCACTTTTCAGGAAAATTCTAAGTATTCCCAGGATCTCACGCAAATGTAAGTGAATATAAGCCTGTGGGGTAATGAGTAATTTTGACATATTTTAAAATATCTTAACACATCAGGTTTTAATCAATTTTGGCAGTAGACAGAATGAATCTTTATTTCCAAGACACAGCAATGAGTCAAGGTCATTACTAAGCAATGGGAAATAAAAACGACTTGATCAGATGCTTCTGCTCAGTGGAGTTTCCATGTTACCTTCTCCAGCCAAAAGCTGCCAGCTATCTCTGGCACATTAGGAAAATTATGGTGTTAAAACGATAAATTAGTTCCTAGTTCTGGCCAGTAAAAAAGAAAAAATCTATAAACAAGGACCACTCCAGTAGCAGGGAGTCTCCCTAGTACCAGACTGAGGTCACTAAATAAAATGTTCCACTAAAAGCCATCAGGAACCCTTAGGAATCCTTAGCTGACTGCAGTTTTGGACAGGGATTGTCCAAGGTAGGCCTGGAAGTAATAGAGCTCTTAAAGATGCCTGAGATTGTATCAGAAGACTTGGAGCTGCCTTGAACATGTGTGACAATCTGAGCGCCAGTAAAACTAGTAACTGCAATAGATTGAAATACCTCAAATACATAATAAAAATTAAAGAGTTCACAATATTAATATGAATCCTTGGGAGTATGCTTGACAATCAAGGCACTGGTTTGAAAAGTGACAAAGTTACAAGCATTTATTCTGCCTTTCCTGTATGCACTACACTTCAGGGTAACAAAGAATTGATTGGGGGAAGTGTCTCTTTCTAAAGCATGGCAGCTAATAAAAGAAGAAGCAATAAGAGAATGAGAACATCACCTTTCGGCAGCCCCTAATAAAAATGGATCTAGACCATGCTCATTAGCAGCTGCTAACGTCACAAAGAGAGACAGCAGTTACATGACTGCAGCATTATATGTAAGAACTATATTATGTGTGGAGTTTTGCCAAAAACAAAACAAAACAAAAAGAAAGCACAATGTGACTGGCTTTCTATATCTAACAACCAATTTACAGGAAATACGGGGGACCGAGGAACATGTTAAATGACACGAAGGAAACGCAGCTGGCAAAACCCAGACTGTGGAAGCTCCATGGGACGAACAATATGGGTTCTTCAACAAATAAACTGAACAGAAAAATGAAGAAAAGACAGAGCAAGGAACCTCTAGCTTAAGAAGCTTCAGAGATGTATTTTGATCCTGATTCCTATGAATAAATTATAATTTAAAAAAACATTTGAGGCAAAAAAAAAAAATTATGGCAGTCTGGTAAGGAGATGAAACTGCAGAGTTAATAAAACATTTATAGTTTAGGAAAAAGGTGTAAGAGTCAGAAGATACAGTTTTGAGTCCTGCTTATTTGTTAACGTTGGAGAAGTCATTCAACCTCTCTAAGTCTCAGTTTATCCATCTATAAAATAGGTTAATTATGGCGACCTCACAAGGTTTTGGGAATGAAAGCATGTGGGAACACTGTGGAAACATTGTGTCAGCTGTAAGATGTGTTCCATGATTAAACTGCAACATGAACACATTCCAGAACAAACATTCTAAGTGAACAATTTTAACAGAGGGCTTCAGGGATCTAAAGCACATCTTTCTGGTGGTGTTTGGTCAGAGCTGCTTCCTCTCCTCCCCAAAAGAAACATCATAGGCTGTATCTAAAAATGTCTATGTAGAAGAGGAGATCAGGCCGGTGTGGTGGCTCATGCCTGTAATCCTGGCACTCTGGGA
>CAUYRT010045400.1:0-19782 GCA_963574885.1 Lepilemur ruficaudatus
TTTTTCTTCCTTTTTACCTTTTGCACAGATGACAGCATTTTATACAAGATTTTGGCACCTAGTTCCCCACCAAATAGCACTTGTTAGACATACTCTACATAGTATTTCATTGTATGGGTGAACCATGGGGTATTTAGCCAATCCATTATTGATGAACACTTGGGTTATTTTATCTCTACTTTTTCTTTTCTAGTGTTTTTCCTCTACTGCTCTTCTATTTATTTCTAAAAAATGGGATATAAACATTTAGAATTTTAATAGGTATTGTCAAATTACTCACTAAAAAGGTTATAGCAGTTTACATTCCCATGAAATTAGTATGAAAATGCTGTTTTTTAAAACAGCTTCAAAAATATAGATTATTCTCAATCTCTGAAATATTCATTTACCTAACAGGTGTTATTTATTTTTACTTTTTTTTTTTTTTTGAGATAGAGTCTCGATCTTTCTCCCAGACTAGAGTGTAGTGGCGTCATCACAGCTCACTACAACCTCAAACTCCTGGGCTCAAGTGATCCTCCTGCCTTAGTCTCCCAAGAAGCTGGGACTACAAGCATGTGCCACCATGCCTGGCTAATTTTTCTATTTCTTTTGTAGAGACGGAGTCTCACTCTTGCCCAGGCTAGTCTTGAACTCCTGAGCTCAAGTGATCCTCCCACCTTGGCCTCCCAAACTGCTAGGATTATAGCCACTGCGCCCAGCCTATTTATTTATTTTTAAGTAGCATTTTCCTCAATCTAATTACATAAAAAGTAAATGATTGCTAGGTAAGATCTATAAAATTCAGAAAAGCAATAACCACATTATAAATTTGGGGGTATTACTGCCAGTGCTATAATTTATTAATATATTCCCTTTCTTCCTTTTCTGGTACAAATATGGTAACACACTATATTTGTTATTTCATAACTCACTTTTTAAATTTAATAGCATATGATGAACATTTTCTATGTTATCAATTACTTCTGTCTTTAATATATTTAAATTAAATTTTTATCATGAAACGTAAAAATGGTAGAATGTCATAATGAACATCCATATACACACTGCCTAGATTTTAAAAACTAACATTTTGCCATTTCAATTCATCTATTTTTCCTTGCTGATTATTTTAACATACTTTCCAGCTATCATGACATTTTACCCTAAATATGCGTTTCTAGATTTTTAGAGACAGAAAATTGGAAGTGAGACATGCCGAGGGCCAAGTATGAGGTCTTGAAGTAGAGTCATGTTCAGGGTCACCAGGAGAAGGAAGTGACAAATGAAGGAGCCAGAGATGAAGCACAGGAGGGAGAGAATGAGAGGAGGATGGTGCAGTGTCACCAAAGTCTGATGGAGAGTCCCACCAAAGAAAGCAGGGCTGGTCAACAGACTAGAGGTTGCAGGACACCAAGGAGGGTGACAATTGAGAAAAGGCCAGTGGATATGATGAAAGCTGAGAGCATGTTCTGAATTGAGTGGTTTAGGAAAAACTCAGGTTGAAGGATTATGAAAGGGGGGAGGTATGCATAACATAAGCACGTATCACTCCATTACCTCTTGCTCCTCTGCAGGGGTCACCAGCCCCTGAACACGGCAAAGCAATGGCACATACCCTCCTCCTTCCTTCCCTGCTGCTACAAGCCCCAGCTTCCATTCTCTTATAAGTACATACTGCATCAAATCTGCTGTTGTTCATTTGCACTACCTTCTTCCTAAATAAAAATATTGACAAGATGTTACAATACAAGGCTCTTTGCCCTCCACCACCCTATGCTCTACATAGCTATGTGATTCAAAATATTCACAGGAAAGGTCCTGGTAATAACGAGAGGGTGGTGGGAGGAGAAAGGAGAATGAGACAGATTGTGTGTTTGTGTTTAATTAAGATATACTGTGAACAAACAGGAACGTGCACAAATCTTAAGTGTACAGCTTGATGAATTTTTGCATGGTCTATGCTGTGTAGCCACCAGCCGGACCCTAACATAGAACATTTCCAGCTCTCTAGAAGGCTCCCTCAATGTCCCTGTCTGTGATTATGGAGAACTGGTCTAATTCCAGAGAACCCAAAGTGGGGAGAAGGAAGGGGTGAGCCTTTGGTGCAGCAGAGGAAATAATTTTTTAATACATTCTCCCTCCTGGATAATACCTGCATCAGCAGTCCTACCTTCAATGTTTTGGCTGCCCCTGAGGAGCAGGATAGCATGATGGTGAGTAGTGTGGACGCTGGGCTATGACCTGGGTTTGAATGTTGGCTCTACCACTTATCAACTCCTTTTGTAACTTGTTAACATTTCTGTACCTCAATTTTCTCATCTGTAAAACAGGGTAATAATGATACCTACTTGATAGGATGGTGGAAAAGATTGAGTGAGACACCGAGAATAGTGCCTAGCACATGGTAGTACTCAGTAAATGTTATCTCTATTTAAGCCATTAGTGGGAACTCCAGGTGCACTGCCAGAGCCAATGGAGCATATATTTGGGGGGTGGGTTATGCTGACCCTTCAAATCCCATCCTCAGCTGCATCTGCATTGCTTACAAGGAGCCAGGGTTTTCACTATATTTCGCCTTCTCTTGCATGGGTACATACTTCTTGCATAATTCAGTTTCTCTGTGGCATCTCTGTTCTAGCCTGTCCCTGAGCTGTGCACACGAAGCTGAGAGAGTGGAAACATCAAGCCTGGCTCTGGTGCTGACCTTGTCAAGACCTTTCCACCACACTTGCTGGGTCATCGGAAAGGCTTGCTCACTGTACAGGCTAGCCAGCTTCCAAGGAATTCATCAGTGGCTGGAGTCGGGGTGTGTGTGACCCTCAGCTGCTCCCAGGGCTCGCCCCTTCCTTCTCCACACCCTAACTTCACCTCTGGAGTTGGACCAGTTCTCCATAATCGCAGCCAGGGTGACAGCAAGGTGTGATGGATGGACAAGGAGCCACAGAGTGGCAGGGTGCTTGGTCAGAAACCCAAGGCTGTGTTTATGAGAAGGAAGAGGCTGTTTCCTGGAGCAAGCATAATGCAGCTCTAAAAAAGGCAGGGGAAATACATCATGCGAGGGAGCGTAACCCTGGGAGGGCCGCTGGGAATCCGAGTACCAGAGAAGTCCGGGCAGGTCAAGGTGCCTCTGACAAGGCCTTTTTTATAGGCCGTTTGCGTGAGGGTTTGCTGCTGTTCCCTGCAGAGCTGACAGCCACTCAAGGTCTCAGTGGGAGCTTGGAAGCTAATCTTAGCTGTCCCTTTCCAGACCTTCTCTACTGGCCCCGCTCATGCAGTTAGAAAAGAAATAACAAACTCTATTGTTTAAAAAAAAAAAAACTGCAAAAATGACAATTTTGGCTGTTGACTCTTGCATTGCTGCAAACAGATGAGGACCATCATCTCCTTTCCTTCCCCCAAACCCAGGGGAAAAGGTTTAACTGGATTCTCTCAATGGTCAAGAGAGGTACCAACACATTTTCCCCAAAGGGTGTTATTATCTCTGTTTATCCCTAAGATTCTTCTGACTTTCTTGAAGATCCTACTGTGCTATAAAGGAGACTCAGGATAAAATGAGGACTCTGCGTTAGTTTCCTACGGCTGCTATAACAAACGACTGCACACTTAGTGGCTTTGCACAACAGAAATGTATTCTCTTATGGTTCTGGATATAAGAAGTCCAACTGAGTCTTTAAGGTTAACATCAATGTGCCAGTAGGGCTGGTTCCTTCTGGGAGCTCTTGGGGAGAATCTGTTTGCTACCTCTTTTAGCTTCTGGTGGCTGCCTGCATTTCTTGGCTTGTGGCTCCTTCCTCCATCTTCAAAGCCAGTGGCCTAGCATCTTCTATCTTTGAATCTGCTTCCCTCTGCTTCTGCCCTGTGGCTTTCTTCTCTTTTGTAGTCTACTCTCCCTCTGCCTCTCTCCTACAGGACACTTTTGATTAATTTAGGGTCCACCCAGATAATCCAGAATAATCTCCCCATCTCAAAATCCTGCCAAGTCCCCTTTGCCACATAAGGTAACATTTACAGGTTCCAGGTGTTAGGACCTGGGTATCTTTGGAGATTGTGATGTTTAATTTTATGTGTCAGCTTGACTGGGACAAGGGATGTTCAGATAGATGATAAAACATTATTTCTAGTGCTCACTTTGGCAGCACATATACGATAATTGGAAATGTACAGAGAAGATTAGCATGGCCTCTGGGCAAGGATGACATGCAGAGTTTGAAAAAAAAAACAAACCAACCCCACATTATTTTTGGGTGTGTCTGTGAGGATGTTTCTACAAGAGATCAGCATTTGAGTCATACAGCGAGGAAAGAAGACCCACCCACATCGTCTAACCCGCTGACTACTGGAGTAGAACGAAAATGTGGAGGAAGGGTGAATTTGCTCTCTTTGCTCAAGCCGAGACAGCCGTCTTCTCCTGCCCTCAGACAGCGGACATCAGCACTCCCGGTTCCCAGGCTTTAGGACTCAGACTAGCACTTAGACCACCAGCCACTCAATTCTCAGGCCTTCAGCATTGGACTAAATCACGTCACTAGCTTTTCTGTTCTCCAACTTGCAGATGGCAGATTAGGGGACTTAGCCTCCATAATCACATGACCCAATTCCTATAATAAATCTCCCTTTACATATTATATATAAGAACCGATATATCCTATTGGTTCTGTTTCTCAGGAGAAACTTGACTAATATTCAGGCTACCATAATATGACCATTATTCATCCTACCATGCCCTCAGGTAACCATAGAAATTTATTGAGCATTTACTATGCACTAACCACTCTGCTAAGTGCCTTGATGCAGGTATCCTTTTAATTCTCCAACGCTATGAAGTAGGTACTACCGCTAATTTGCAGACAATAACAGCTAACATGCATTTAATTCTTAGTATGTGCCAACCTCTCTCCTTGAACTTTAGATATATTAACTCTTTTAATCTGCACAGCAACCTATAAGGTAGGTAGTGTTATTTTCTCCAACTTAGGGGACACTGAGGCATAGACAAGTAACTTGTCCAAGATCTTCTAGTAAGAAGCAGAATTGAAATGTGAACCCAACCCCATTACTACTAACCTTCTTGCCAGTCAGCTTTGTTCTTCCTACTTCATAGCAGAGGATTTTACCTGGCTCTCGGTCGTCCTTATTCCACTGACAAGGTGAAAGGATATTGTGATCTCAGGTCACCTAAAAGGTCAATTGGCCATGGATCAGTTTTGTTTCATTGGATCAGCGTGTTCCTTTGCATTCAGTATTGTCTCATACCCTCTTTGAAACTAAGCATTCTTGGAGGAATAATATGTTGTCATTAATACCATTGTGTGAATAGGTTTACCTACCAGGTAGTTTTTATAATAGAAGAGAAGCATGAACTTAAAGGTTGCAAAAAAGAAAGCTGGGATGCCAGGGTCAAAAATCATGAATGGGATGGACAGTTAAGGAATAAAACAAACCAACTTCTGCCCTGGGAAGAAGAGGTCATAGTGAGAGGGTTGGGGAGAGGAATGGAGAGAGAGAGACAGAGAGACAGAGAGAGAGAGACAGAGAGAGACAGAGACAGAGAGAGAGAGAGAGAATCAGGCTTGACAAATTAGAATTGGAGTTTTTGGAGTTTTGAACACACTGAAGTTAAGTTAGCGTCAAAGTGGCCAAGGTGAAATTGTGGAAATGAATAAAAAACCCAGACACTGGAGTGGGTACTTTACTGGGAAGAAGGTGGAGAGAAGGGATGATAAAAGGGACTTACTTCATCAGATTTTTTCAGCCCAATAAAACCCTAGTCCATTACCACAATCTATTGTTATCATTCAAGAAGTATTGAGCTGTGGCTGGAAAGGCTTCCACTATCACGAATACAATCATGATGTAATCCCAAACTGGCAACTCAGGGACCTAATTCTGGAAGCAATACTTTTGCCAGCAAAGCAGTTTTAAAACTGAATTAGTTTTTCTTTCTTTTTTTTTAAGTTTCAGCATGTACTTTCAGCTCACTACACTTCTCATATTCTATACTGGCATATGCCCAGCCCACTTCATTCATTACTTATTCAGCCCCTTTGGCATTTGAGTTTGCAACCTTTGGAGTAAGGTCCTTTGCCATGTGATAGAGGCTGCCAAACTTTCAGAATGAAAGCTGCTAAGTAAGCTAGGGAAAACTATGCTTACAATCATCCTAGTAACTCTGAAGGTCACACACCTGACCTTTCGGCCTCATTTGTCCACTAAGTGTTCCCCATTAGAGTTCCCGTATGTCATGAATTTTATTGCCACAAATTATAGGGTCAGATTATTTGCCATTTTGTTCTCCATCCTTGGCTCTTCTGGGAGGCTGGAGGCAGTTTCTCCTTTTGAGTAAATGGAAAGTGTTTGTCTCAATGGCTTTTAATGGGTGGGCAAGATTAACCTCTAGTTTTTATGTGTACATGGGTTGTATGGTCAAAAGGTTAGTTTGGTCAAGACTCATGGGCAGCTGGCAGGGGCTGCGGAGCCAACATTACATCAGAGGATTCCACCAAAAGTGATTGGACATCAGAGCCAGAAGAGAGTTTAGACTCATTCATTCATTTGACAAGTATTTATTGAATGCTAGGATTTTGCTAGGTGCTGCAGTCACAGCAGTAAAAGACAAAGTTGCTGTCTTCATGAAATTTATGTTTTGAGTAGTACAACTGCTCAAAAATCATATATGTGTCTAATGCCTTTTTTTTAAGATCTCCAACTCCTGGGCTTAGGTGATCCTTCTGCCTCAGCCTCCTGAGTAACTGGGACTACAGGCATGTGCCTCCACTCCCAGTTAATTTTTAAATTTTTTTGTAGAATGAAGTATTACTATGTTGCCCAGGCTGGTCTCAAACTCCCAACTGCAAATGATCCTCACACCTTGGCCTCCCAAAGTGCTGAGATTGTAGGCATGAGCCACTGTGCCCAGCACCAATGCCTTTAGTGTATAGACAAAGGAACCAGGATCAGATTGGGCATATGAATTGCCGAAAGTCATACAGCTTGAAAGTGACAAAACTAGGATGAAAATAAGGTTTGATACTGATTTCCCAGCTTTTTCTACTTCCTACTTCCTTCTTGGTGCCATATTTTTTTAATGGTTTTTATCTGCTTTCATCTTCCATAATGATCTATCCCAAAGTATCCTTCTACTGAAGTTGACCTTATTGAGGTCTTTTGAGCTTCACTATTTATTGATTCTCCTATCTTCAAGAATTGAGCTGTGCACTCCTTTTAAATTACATTCAAAGGCTTCACCACCTTCTGCAATTATTACATTTCTACAAATGGATTAAACTTTCATTTAAACGGGTGATTTTTACAGAAGAGTACATGCTATATGATTCTATTTATATGAAATTCTAGAAAAGGGAATTTCTAATTATATGAGATTCTAGAACATTCTAGAAAAGGGAAGCATATCAATAGTTGCATAGTGGCAGGGGTGAGAATTTACTGCGAAGGGCCATAAAGGAACTTTTTTGGGGGGATGGAAATATTCTATTTCTTCAGTGAGGTGGCAGTTACATGGATATATACATTTGTCAAACTGTACACTTAAAATAGGTGTGTACTGTTTGTAAATTATACATCAATAAAGTTGATTTTTTGAAAAAGGAAGCTTTTGAAACAGGTTTGCCTGCCTGCACAGAGGAAAATAGGATCTGCAGACTTTAGAGTTGGGACTTAAAATACAAAGAGTTAGTGCGGGTGATTCTATTCAGAGAGGGCATGGGATTAGAGAGGTGTATCTGCTCTTTGCTTATTTGGTCTCCTTTGCCATGTGCCTGTCATGATGTAGCATTTTGCTGCAATGAGTGTGATTCTGGTACTTACAAATCTTGGGCTGGGGGAGAGGACAGGGGTGGGAGGAGGAAAACAACATGGGTCTTTAAATAAGAGCCAAATACTCCATGTAGTACTCAATTTATAGAGCACTGCTCTTATCCAGGAGGAAAAACTGGCTAGGTTGACTTATGGAGATGTCTTTAGAGAGGCACATAAGGATAAGCACATTTATTCTATTTTACGGCTGATTTAAGGATTTTTCTTTTTTTAAATTTCAGAATATTATGGGGATACAAATGTTTTGGTTACATGAATTGCTTTTGCACAGTTTGAGTCAAAGTTATAACTGTGCCCATCACCCAGATAGTGTGCACTGTACCTGTTAGGTGTGAATTTACCTATCCCTGCCTCCCCCTTCCCACCTGCTTGATTTCTGTTGAGTTTTAGTACCATATGTGCACATGGGTGACAATCGATTAGTTACAATTTAATAGTGAGTACAAGTGGTGTTTGTTTTTCCATTCTTGTGATATTTCACTTAGAAGAATGGTCTCTAGTTCCACCCAGGTTGTTACAAAAGGTATTAGTTCACCTTTTTTTTATGGCTGAGTAGTATTCCATGGTATATATATACCACATTTTATTATTCCACTCATGTATTGATGGGCACTTGGTTTGATTCCATGTCTTTGAGATTGTGAACTGTGCTGCAATAAACGTTTGAGTGCAAGTGTCTTTTTTATAAAATGACTTTTTTTCCTTTTGGTAAATATAAAATAATGGGATCAAATGGTACTTTTAGTTCTTTGAGGTATCTTCATACTGCTTTCCATAGAGGCTGTACTAGTTTGCATTCCCACCAACAGTGTATAAATGTTCGTTTCTCTCTGCATCCACACCAGCATGTATTGTTTTGGGACTTTTTGAAGAAAGCCTTTCTCACTGGAGTTAGATGATATGTCATAGTGGTTATGATTTACATTTCTCTGATGATTGTTTCCGTGGCTGTGCAGAAGCTTTTTAATTTAACCAATTCCATTTATTTATTTTTGTTGTCGCTATGATAGCCTTTGGGATCTTCTTCATAAATTCTTTGCCTAGGCTGATATCTATAAGAGTTTTTCCAACATTTTCTTCTAGAATTCTTATAGTTTTATGTCTTAGGTTTAAGTCTGTTATCAATCTTGAATTAATTTTTGTGAGTGGTGAGAAGTGTGGATCCTGTTTCAGTCTTCTACATGTGGCTATCCAATTTTACCAGCACCATTTATTGAATAGGGATTCTTTTCCCCACTGTATGTTTTTGCCTGTTTTGTCAAAGATCAGGTGGCAAAATGAGGATGGTTTTATATCTGGGTTCCCAGTTCTGATCCATTGGTCTATGTTCTGTTCTTTTGCCTGTACTATGCTGTTTTGGTTACTATAGCCTTGTAGTATAGCTTGAAATCTGGTAAAGTGGTGCCTCCTGATTTGTTCCTTTTGTTTAAAGGTGCTTTGGCTATTTGGGGTCTTTTCTGGTTCCATACGAAGCATAGAATTAGTTTTTATAGATCTGTGAAAAATGACGCTGGTATTTTGATGGAGATTGCATTCAATCTGTAAGTCACTTTGGGTAGTATAGACATTTTAACAATGTTGATTCTGCCAATCCATGAGTATGGTATGTTTTTCCATTTGTTTACATCCTCTGCAATTTCATTCCTCAGTGTTTTGAAGTTCTCCCTACAGAGGTCTTACACCTCTTTGATTAAATATATTCCTAGGTATTTTATTTTCTTTGTTGCTATTGTGAAGGGTACTGAGTCTTTGATTTGATTCTCAGCTTGACTGTGTTGGTGTATAGGAATGCTACTAATCTGTGCCTGAGACTTTTTTTGTAACCTGAAACTTTGCTGAATTTATTGATTTAAGGATTTTTTCAAGTATAGTTTTTATTATACCTAATTTTCACCCTATGAGCTGACTTTAAAACTTAACTATCCTCCATGTAAAGATCTACTCCATTGTTTGTTGTCAACATGATTGGGGGCTAAAGAACAGAACCTGAATTCTAGGCTCATCACAGTCTAATTTCCCTCTGGGGTAGTTGCCAGGATATTTTTCAAATATCCTTGACTCAGTTTATCAACCTGTAAATAAGTGTGGCCCTCTCCATATCTCTGAATACAGATGTCTGTGTGCATGTGTGAGTGCGTGCTTATGGTTGGTGGCTTTGTTTCTTCTATCAACTTATAAGCATCTTCAAACTCCTGGAAGTAAGAGGTTATGTTAATTTTTACAATTATCAGTATGTACAATGGTCTCTGTGGTTACCTGATAAAAACTTGTGAACCATTTGATTTCATCTGATTTTCCCATCCAAGTAGGAACCAGGCCCAACCCTGCTTAGCTTCTGAGGTCAGATGAGATCGGGTGTGTTCAGGGTGGTATGGCCGTAAACTCATCTGCTTTTCTAATCTCAAATTGTAATTGCAATTTCATGTTTAAAGGACTCAATTAAACACCTTTGGTGTGCAAAACCAAGTCTTCCCATCAGCACCACAGGGCTGGTAAAACTATCCCAGGGGGTCCATGCAATAATGAGTTCACTGAAGTTACCCAGTCTTTTTCCAGCCCCACCCTAGCCTCTGGGTGATGGACATTCCATTGGAGGAATGATTCATATAGGCCTTAATCCTGATAATACCTTAGATTTTCTGGGCACTTCAAGCATTTCATAGAACTTTCACACACATTATCCTCATAAACAAACTGGGAAGTATATTGAACAGATAATATCCCCATTTCATTGATGAAAAACCCAGGCTCAGAGAGGACATGAGATTTGCCCAAGATCTTGTGGTGAACCAGCAACAGAGTTGGAACAAGTACCAACCACCATGAACGGTTAACCAGACAAGGACAGAATAAAAAACCTTTAGAATTATCATGAAAGGATTCATCAGACAAATACACGAGGAAGGAAGCCACAATTGATTGAGTACATACTATGTACCAGGCATTATGAGAGGTTCTTTACGTATATTACCACATTCAAGGTCATAGAAAATGTGCAGAGTTGTGATTATATGGGTAGAGGGGAGGGATTTAGCTTTGTATTATCCCATTTTACAGGAGAGGAAATTAGGGGTCCAAAATGATGAGTAACTTCTTCAAAGTACTGGAATAAAATCCATTCACTATCCCTTTTATTTTATTTTTAATTATCTTTTAATTGGAAAATGAAAATTGTATATATTTATGATAAACATAACATTTTGAAATATGTATACATTGGGCAATGGCTAAATCAAGCTAATTAATATATCCATTTCCTCATATACTTATCATTTTTTTGTGGTGAGAACACTTAAAATCTCTCTGAGCAATTTTCAAGTATATAATAGGTTGTCATTAATTATAGTCACAATGATGTACAATAGATCTCTTATTCTTCCTATCTAAAATTTTGTAGCCTTTGATCAGTATCTTCCCAACCCATCCCACCCCAACCTGCAGCTACTGGTAGCCACCATTCTACTCCCTGCTTCTATGAGTTCAATTGTTTTAGATTTCACATATAAGTGAGATCAAGTGGTATTTGTCTTTCTGTGCCTGGTTTATTTCACTTAACATAATGATGTCTGGGTTCATCCATGTTGTTGCAAATGACAGGATTTCCTTCTTTTTAAAGGCTGAATAGTATTCTACTGTGCGTACATAACTCATTTTCTAAATCCATTCATCCACTGATGCGCTCTTAGGTTAATTCCCTATCTTGGCTATTGTCAACAGTGCTGCAAGGGGACATGAGAGTGCAGATATCTCTTCGATACACTGATTTAATTTCCTTTCAATATATACCAGTGGTGGGATTGCTGGATTATATGGTAGTTTTATTTTTAGTTTTTGAGGAATCTCAACAAACAAAAGCTACTGTTTTCCATAATGGTTGTACTAATTTACATTCCCACCAACAGCCTACAAACGTTCCCTTCTCTCCACATCCTCACCAACATTTATTTTTTTGATACTAGCCATTCTAACAGATGTCAGGTGATATCTCATTGTGGTTTTAATTTGCATTGCCCTGAAGATTAGTGATGTTGAGCATTTTCTCATATGCCTGTTGGCCATTTGTATGTCTTCTTTTGAGAAATGTCTATGCAGGTCCTTTGCCCATTTTTAAATTGGGTCATTTGTTTTCTTGCTATTGAATTGTTTGTGTTCCTTATATATTTTGGGTATTAACCCCTCATCAGATGTATGGTTTGCAAATATTTTCTCCCATTCCGTAGGTTTTCTTGTTACTCTGTTGATCACCATCCCTTTTATTTGGGTATCCCAGAAAGCACAGGTGACTAAGCCCCAGTCATTCTTTAACCTTAGCTTCAGCCTCTACTTCCTTCTCCTCAGTCTCCACACTCATAAATGATTTTCCTTTTTACTTTATCTTCAGCTTTACTCAATCTCAACTTCACCCTCAGTCTTTGTCTTCTCTGTATGATCAGAAAGAATCAGTTTCATCTAAATATCATCTAAATAGGACTTGATGATGAAGAATTTCATGTTTCCTGAGTAACCCCACCTACTCTACAACTTGCCAGCATAATTTCTGGCACACCATCTTTCTCACACCAGTCTGTAGATAATTGTTTTTTAAAATATTTCTGTTGAATAAGCTTGTGTGCTGCTTTCTCCATTAATTTGTGAGCTCCTTTGGGATGGGAACAATGGCTATACTTTACTCTCTAGGCTAAGAAGCTAGCATGGTTATTTTTGCATTGTGAGAAGTTAATATATGTTCATTCCTGGTGATGTCTTGATTATACTCACATTAGATACATAGGATTTCTTCACTGATCATTTTCATTTGGTTTTTGTGTTGGACCCAGAAGTTTATCACCTTTTCTTATTTTCATGATACATTATTTGCTATTACCACTAGACTTTACTCATTGTATTCATTTATTCATTCAATAAACATTTATCGTGATAACTGGAGTACAAAAAAAGGATACAATCTCACACTTCAAGTCTAGTGGTATCAACTAAGTTTTTCTTATTTTTGAATGCATTTTGCTTATTTTGATTTTATAGTTGTTTTGTCAGCAATAATTTGACTTGAAAGAATAGCCATAATTTTGTGAAAAAGTGATGGATTCTTCTCGCAAGGACAAGGAGAGACAGCAGCTTTTGAGGTCTCATGTGATTTTTTTTCAATGGTCCTTTAACCACAATGTGGCTGAATTTGCTCTTACATTTGGCAGGCTTTGCATTTTTTCTGGCATTCAACTGGACTCCTCTGTTTCCTTTTCATGAGGATGAAGCTTAGGTTACATACAAGGGGGCCCCCAAAACTAGTAAGATGCCAGAATAAGAGTAGGAACAACTGTACAGAAAGAAAGAAAAAAGGACAACCTTTCATGATTCATGATCTTTACCCTATAAGGAGATTTATTTACTATGTTGGAATACTCCAGCCACAGATGCCCATGGTCAGGGAACATGACAGGCTGGAGTTGTGGAGCTCTAACCAGATTGAATCTTAGTGAAGGACTGTGTAGAGATGCATGCTGCCCTTTCTTCTCAGTGTGCTGATTTAGAGTTGGGTAGATCCGTGCGTGAAAGAAAAGAGAGGTACAGGGTTCCTTTTCCTAGAACCTTCTAGTTAGGAAGATCCTATTGCATCTTTTAGAAGTAGTAATCTGGATAAACATTTTGTTTCTCAGAGCATAAAGAATAAATTTCAAAGTGCTCTCTCAAATCTGTCAATATAGCTGATTATATTATTATTGTTGTTACAATTTCCGTTGTCTACTGTAGTTCACTACAGTGGTTTTATAGCATAGAACAGAGTAATAGACATTTTAGAAAAATGGGGGTATTGGATATATTCTGTGGTACGGAGATGCTAAGAAGTTGGTGCACATCCTTCACCCAGTATCTTTACCCTGTTCTATATCTTTATTTTTTTGGGGGGTCCTTTATAATCAGGGGCTCCCTTATCTCCCCAAACTTATTTTCCATATGGTTCCTCAATCAAAACCCCTCTCACAGGTTAGGTCAAGTTTCCTTGCTTTCCCCCTCCCCCACAGGATACAATCCCTTCCTCAGTTCCCCTTGGGAGGAATGCCTTTTCTGCCTTTCCCAATCCTTTCCTTCCTCCAAGGTCCACTTTAGACCGATGTCCTCCATCAAGTCCTCCCTGACAGCTCCTGCCCAGTTCCCTCTTCTTTCTCTGACCTCCTAGTACACAATGGTATGTGATAATAATAGCCTTCGTTGGCCCAGTGGTTGACAAAGCACTGCACTCACTTTTGATTTTCATAAGCCCCTGAGGTTGGTAAGGAGAATTTTCTTGTCCGCTCAGAGAGAATGAAAAACCAGCCCAAGGCCATATTGCAAGTAAATGGCAAAATCGGGATGTCAGTCCAGGCCCTTGAAGTCCAAAGTTCTTCCGTTATAGTCTTTTGTTATCTCATACCTTTATACCTCAACAGTGCCTAGATTAGTGTTGGGAAAGATTAGATGCCCAATAACTATTCGTGGATTTTTCTATTGACCTTGTCAGATCTTCTTTCCTGCTATACGCTACCTACTCCCAACTCAAAGTGGCTGCTTCTACTTGGTATGAACCATGAGCATGCATGAGTGAGAGTCTGCAAAGCACCAGAGGTGGAAGGTCTGCTCCTTCCAGGCATCATCCGTGATGGAAGCTGTAGTTGGGGCATAGGGCTTGGGTCTATTCTCCTGGGATGCTATTTGTGAGAGGCACGGTCTCCCTGGAAGGCAGGAGAGGGGGGAATACCTCTAAAGCATGGTGGAATGAGGACATGATTTCACTTGTTGTGAGAAACCAAAGAAAAAGAGTATTTAAAAAAACACTAGCAGAGAAAATCTCTCTCCTTTGGCTGAGTGACATTTCGTGCCTATTCATATCATTATGTCAGTCTTTGAAAAATGAAAAGCTAAAAGCAGTCTACTTTTTTTACTAGACAAAAAGAAGAACTGGGTGTTCCCCCAGGAGGAGACCCGAATGTGATGAGTGAACCATGAGGATTGAAGCTGAGTCACTGGCATTGGGGGTAGGGGTGGGGTCAGAGCTTTCTCTTAAGCTTTCAAAACCAGCAAATGTGCTTAGGGCCATAGTTACACACACCTGTTGGCTGTAGTCAGTGCTGGTATTGTCAGCATCTGGTACATGGCTCAGGGAGAATCTCCAGCTGTCTTTAGTTCTTTCAAAAATGGATCTTATCCAGATCAGGTGAGCTAATGTTTCTTTCTTTCTTTCTCTCTCTCTTTGCCTCTCCCTCTCACTTTCCTCTCCCTCCTCCCTCCCCTCCTCCTTCCTCCCTCCCTCCTTCCTTCCTTCCTTCTTTCCTTCCTTTCTTTTCTTCTTTCTTTCAACAGGGTCTCATTCTGTTGCCCAGGTTGGAGTGCAGTGGCATCATCATAGCTCACTGCAGCCTCCAACTCCTGCACTCAAGCGATCCTCCTGCCTCAGCCTCCTGATTAGCTGGGACTACAGGTGTACATCACACCCAGCTAATTTTTCTATTTTTTTTGTAGGGATGGAGTCTTGCTATGTTGTTCAGGCTGGTCTCAAACTCCTGGCCTCAAGTGATCCTCCTGCCTCAGCCTCCCAGTGCTAGGATTACAGGCATGAGCCACCATGTCCAGCTCTTTTTTCAAATAAGTTAAAAAGTAATTTAGGATTCACAAGAAGTTGCAAGATAGTACAGAGAATTCCTGTGTAACCATTGCCCAGCTTCCCCCAGTGATAATATCTTACCTAACCATAGTTGTTTACTTGTTGTTATATGGTATTTAAGAACAAATAATTTATTATCTCTTATGGTTCTGGGTGCTGATGAGCTCAGTTGAATCTCACGTGGGTTCTATCAGATGCTTCAGTTGCTGTCAGCTGACAGCTGAGGCTAGAGTCGTCTGACAGTTTCTTCACTCGTGAAGCTGGACTGACCAGGCATCTCTTTCTCCATGTGGCCTCTCCAAGTGGGTAGCTCAGGCTTTCTAACAGAGGGTGGTCTCTGGGTGATCAGGTTGCTTATATGGTGGCTGGCTTACTCAGAGTGGTTGCTCCAAGAGGTGTGCATGAATGCTGCAAGGATTCTTATGACCTAGTATTGAAAGTTCCAGAACATCACTTCCATTACATTTTATCGGTCAAGTAAGTCACTAAGGCTGGCCAGATTCAAGGGAAGAGAAATTAGACTCCACATCACAACAGAAGTAGCAAAAAATTGAAAGCTATCTTCAACCCATCACAACTACCCTGTAGTCTGGTGGTCTGCAAATGTGTGGACAAGTGTGCTAAGGAAGAGATCATTAGAGCTGTTGTGATGGTAATTAGTAGGGTAAGTCCCTATGTCATATTGGCCCTAGGAGAATTTTCATCCAGTCGTAGTGTTACAGCACCAGTAGGCAGTGAATGTTTAATAAATGTTGTCTGAGCACTTGAATCACCTTCTCAAGTGAAAATAAGTAGCAAAGTAGTGACTATCTCTGTGGACTTTAGGGTAAATCCTGGAATTGGCCTCGCACTGCTATAGCTTCTGTTCTCCAAATAGGCCGGAATCCATCAAACATTTCTTTGCTACATTTTTGTCTGTTACAAACTAATCTGCCTGGAATAGCTGAAGCACTGTGCCAGGTGCTCTGGGGCAGCGGTCCAGGGATCAGTTTAATGGAAGACAATTTTTCCTGGGGTGGAGGGGTATTAGATTTTCATAAGGAGCCCTCAACCTAGATCCCTGGCTTTCCCAGTTTAGAGCAGGGTTTGTGTTTTTATGAGAATCCAATGCTGCCGCTGATCTGTTGGGAGGCAGAGCTCAGGCAGTGATGCCAGAGATGGGAGCTGCTGTAAATGCAGATGAAGCTTTGCTCCCTCTCCTGCTGCTCACCTCCTGCTGTGCAGCCCAGTTCCTAACAGGCCAGGGACAGGTACCAGTTCTCAGCCTGGGGACTGGGGACCACAGCTCTGCCATATGCCAAGGTGACTTAAGTATGGTTCCTGCTCTCAGTAACGTTGATAACAATTCTCCCCCACCTTCTGCTGGGGTCTTATTTTCCAGCCTGAGTGTTAAGCAAGACTGGGAAAATGGGGAGCATCGCAGGTGGTGAGGGGCAACGGTGAAAGGAAGCAACTGCCACAACCCTTGTTGGGGTTAGAACAGGTTCCCGTGTTCATGCTACGAGGGAATCAGCAGCTTGCTTCTTCACAGCAGGCTTTGTGTGACTCTGCTGCAGGGAACCGTCCCTTCTGGCTCTCCCTTAGGTGGCATGCTGTATCTTGACTTTTTTCCTAAAAAATGTAAACTCTTCTGTGCCCCGAAGTCCAATTATCCTTGGAACAATTCTTTGAGCACGTATTGTCTGTGTGGAAAGAAATCTTCCCTGAGGGGTGGGGGACATCCAACTTATGGGTGTGGGGCTGGGGAAGTCTTTAGGCAGGAGCACAGCGAGCTTCAGTGGGAGCTGGAGACGCGAGGGGGGTGAAGAACGAATCATGGGCTTCCCGAACTAAGGAGAAGTCGCAAACTGAACAACTCAACTGGGCTGGTATTGAACATACTTCCTGTGATCCGTGATCCTCTTCCTCAGATTAAGGATGATTATAGTTCCAGTCCTGGGGTTTGCGGGGGAGGAAATTCAGTGGAGAGGAAATTAGGTAGGAAACGTCAATGGGTGTATCTAACAATAGCAAAAGAATTGAATGAAAGGGCTCCACCTGGAGGCCGTTTTTGGTGGTGGTAGCTGAAAAGGGGGAGCCAGGCGTGCTGGGGCAATGGTCTTGGGGTCTGATGAAGTGAGGAGGAAGGTTCTTGGCCTGAGAATCCTTCGTAAACGGGGTCAGATTGTGGAGTTCTAGGATGATGGAATGTGTGGGAAGAGAGCTGTGCCTGTCTGAACCTGTGCCTGGAGAGTGTTATTAAGGGGGAGGGGGAAGGCTGCCCTTATGGTCAGGGAGAAGCTGTTGGCCAAATACCCAGCACTGGGCTTGGGGTGCTGTATTGGCTGTGGCGTTGTGCGAAGGTTCTGCAAATGTTCCTGTACACCTCCGTGCCTTTGCCCATGCTGTTCTTTCTGCCTGGAGTTCTCTCCTCTCGTCTTGGGCCTGGATGACACGACGTTGAAAGATTCATCTGAAGCATCAGGACCGTAGAGGGACCTTTTCTGATCATTCCCAGTTTGGATTAGGGCCCCTTCTCTTGTGTCCTATGTGACTTGGATCCCATGAGACTCAAGCTCCGTGAAGGTCGGGACTGTGTCTGTCTTGCTCATTGTAACATCCCTAGTGCCTAAAACTTGTAAATTCTCAATAAATACTTACTGAATGAAGTATCTCTGTTGCAGCAATTATATAGGTATTAATTTTTTTTTAAGACAGAGTCTCACTCTGTTGCCTGAGCTAGAGTGCAGTGGCACCATCACAGCTCACTACAACCTCAAATTCCTGGACTCAATACTCCTGCCTTAGCTTCCCATGTAGCTGGGACTATAAGTGTCTACCACCACACCTGGCTAATTTTTCTATTTATTATTATTTTTTTATAGAGACAGGGTCTTGCTATGTTGCTCAGGCTGGTCTTGAACTCCTGGACTCAAGTTTTCCTCCCGCCTTGGCCTCACAGTGCTAGGATTACAGGCATGAGCCACCACTCCTGGCCTAAAATTGTGAGTAGACTTGTTTGTCTCTTTCACTAGACTATGAGCTTCCTGAGGGTGGGAACCATGGCTTATTCATCTTGGTATCCCCAGCACATTAGTTCGGAGTCTGGGGAATACAAGGTGAGTTATTAATATTTGTTGAATGAATATTAGAAAGGGAGGGTGCAGTCTGGAGATACCCTTATGGTTAACTAGTGATTCTAAGCTCTGGCTCACAATAGGATCACCAGAGCAGCTTTGAAAATACTAATGCCTAGGCCTCACACCAGACAGATCAAAACAGATTCTCTGGGGTGAGTCCTATACGTCTTTATTTTTTAAAGCTCCAAAGGAGATCTTGCTATTGAAAACCTCTGGGCTAGGCTCTAAAGGAATGCCAGAATCCAGGGCAGTCAAGAGGACATTCTAGAACTGAATCCCTGTCTGCTGGAGAGGGAAGACCTTTAGTTCTTTCCAAATCCATGTAGGTATTAGAGCAAAGAGAATAAGGAAGGCTAGGTTCCATCTTACTTACACTCAATGGATTCTCTCTGTGAGAAGAATGTGCTGTTTTTCAGAAATTAGGGCATTTCCAAGAACAACGGTCTTTGGCCATAATTCCCAGGACCAACACAATCAGCATTATGTGGGAGCTCAGTAGAAATGCAGAATCTTAAGCCCCTCCTAAACCTACTGAATCAGAAGATCCCCATGTGATTCCTGTGCACAGTGAAGTTTGAGAAGCGTTGTTCTGAAGTAGTTATTCTCAAAGTACAATTGGGACACCGGCATCATCTGGGTGGGGATGGGTGTTGGGTTGTGGTCTCACATCTTAGCTAGCATCAGAATTATCTGAAGGTTTTGTTAATCACCGATTACTGGGACAATTCCCAATCCAAAGGGAAACCGGTAAACCCATAAACCGTCTCATTCAGTAGGTCTGTGGAAGTAACCAAAGATTTGCATTTCTAACATCCCAGGTGATGTTGATGCTGCTGTTTCAGGGATCACATTTTTGGGCTATTACAAATAAGGCTGTTATGACCATTCATGTAAAATTCTTTGTACAAACATATGCTTTCATATCCTTTGGATAAATACCTGGGAGTGAAATTGCTGAATCATAGGAGAGTTATATATTGAATTTTTTTTTTTTTTTTGAGACAGAGTCTCACTCTGTTGCCCGGGCTGTAGGGTGCCGTGGCATCAGCCTAGCTCACAGCAACCTCAAAGTCCTGGGCTCAAGCAATCCTTCTGCCTCAGCCTCCCGAGTAGCTGGGACTACAGGCATGCGCCACCATGCCCGGCTAATTTTTTACATATATTTTTAGTTGTCCAATTAATTTCTTTCTATTTATAGTAGAGACGGGGTCT
>CAUYRT010045401.1:0-14790 GCA_963574885.1 Lepilemur ruficaudatus
TCTTGATTGTGGTGATAGTTTCATGGGTGTATGCACAAGTCAAAACTTACCAAATTGCACAATTTTAATATTTTCAGTTTATTTTACATACTTCAATAAAGCTGTGAGAATGAAAATAAAAATTAAAAGTTTCAACTATAAAAAAAAAAGTTTGGATAAGATATTAATATAAGTAAAACTTCAGTGTTTCCAACCTCTAAGTGTTATTCACCCTCACATAGTGAAATGCATACTTTTCCAAATTGTTGCAGACCTCCTGAGTAATCAGTAACTGTGTGCTCTTTCTTCACTACAGCCCAGCAGAAATAGCACTTATCAGTTCCTGCTGTTTATATTGTTCCCTCCATAGCTACTTGTATTAGTGATCTTGCTAGGTGTTATTTTCATTTGCAGTACACGTTACAATAAATACTTTTCTATCAGAAAAAAAATTAGAGTGAAAGAATTTAAACAAAAAAAAAATTGTTGTTTTTTAAACAGACTTTAAATCAGGGGTGAAAATTGGCAGACTGATGGTAAGTTTTATTTGCCCAACAAAGTGTTTGCAAGTTTTTGAATTTTGAATGCCTTTAGGTGAGTTTATATTCTCCACTTTGCAATAGGCCCCACCAGCCCTCTTTTATTACACCTGACATTTATGCACTCATAATACCTCCAGTAGGCACCTGAATTTGCCAATCCCTGCTTCATGTGGATAAACCAAAATTAATAAATAATTTTTTCCTATTTGCAGAAAACTTTCCTGGCTTCTAAAATGACCTGTAAATGAATAAGGAACTTTCCCAAGACAACTACATTTCTGGCATGCTGACTTAAAATTTTTGGCTGGCCTTTTGTTAATAATAGCTTCTTTTAAATAGGGGAGATAGAAGGTGATATCATGTCTTTGCTTGATTTATTTGACTAAATTGTGTTCACAGCCACAGCGGGTGATTTTGCATTAACAAGTTACACATACTTTGTACAAGGTGAATATTCCTTATTTGAAGTGTTTGGGGCCAGAAGTGTTTTCATATTTTGGATTATTTTGGAATTTGGAATATTGGCATTATATTTACCAATTGAGCATCCCAAATTCAAAAATATGAAATGCTCCCAATGAGCATTTCATTTGTGCAACATGTCAGCACTCAAAAAGTTTAAGATTTTGTAGCTTTTGAGTTTCAAATTTTCAGATTTGGGATGCTCAACCTGTATTTATATAGTTTCAATTAAATATAAAATAAAAATATATTTTAGAGGACTAAAGTGCTTAAAGAAAATAGTTATTAATAATTGGTATGTATATAACTTTTCAGACATACCTTTAAAAATTCAGAGCACTTTATAATTATTTTACAAATAATTTATCAAATATTATTTTGTATATAGTACAAAAAAATCCACATAATCTCACAGAATGACAGAGAGAAATTCACACTCACTATCTAGGGTATTAAATATCTAAGACCACATTCTTTTCTTAACAAAATTGATCTTTACTAGTGTTAAAATTTTTCTATTTAATACTTTAGGAAATAATGGTGCAATACTTTAAGTGAAATGAAGAATTTGGGAACTTAGAAAGAAATATTAAGTAGTTCCTATTTCTCCCATCTTTCTTTCATGTGGACACTGACTCATAGATCATTTTTATACTATCATGTTCACCAGTGGTGTGGATTTATTAGACCTCTCTTTAGCCAAAATAATAGTCAACTATCTGTGGTTATATTAATTGCTTTCCTGTCAGTCCCTAGTAGTTTGTCATTATGACACTATCATTTTTTTCTCTAATTCCCATCTTCTTTATTCCTAGTCCTAATCTAACCTGCTTGTATTTTCTCTCCTTTTATTTGTCTAAAAAGATAAGCAAACGTTAATATGTAAGGAGAGCGATGAATACAAGCTAATCTCTTAAGGACCTGTCCAACTCCAATATTCCTTCAGCAAGTCTTAAAATATCATTAGTGTCATAAAATTACGATTTATTTTAATATGTGTCCTTAAAAATTAAAATGCTAGAACTAGTTGAAATAGAAAGTAATATTTAAAATATTTTTCTAAGATATAATGCAAGAGACAATAAATAGAAAGAGTAGCACACTCCCTGGGTTAGTTGTTTACGACCCTAACTGAACATTGAAATCGTCTGGGGGAGACTTAAAAATTACTAATGTCTAGAACCATTGCCCAGAAATTCTGATTTAATCAGTTTAGAGTGCAGAAGGAACATGAGATTTTTAAAAACTCCCTGATGATTCTAAAGTACAACTAATGTTGCAAACCACTGGTCTATCTTCAGATTATCTGTTCTTAACCTTGACATACATTAGAATCAATGGATGCACTTTAAAAATAGTTTCCAAGACTCTAGTTTCAGAAATTAAAGTTCAATTTGTCTGGGGTGGAACCCAGGCATTGATTTTTTCTTTTCTAAAGTGTCTGGATTTTTTTTATTTTTATTTTTTTGTTTTTATTTATTTATTTTTTTGAGACAGATTCTTGCTCTGTTGCCTGGGCTAGAGTGCCATGGCATCAGCCTAGCTCACAGCAACCTCAAACTACTGGGCTAAAGCAATCCTACTGCCTCAGCCTCCCGAGTAGCTGGGGCCACAGGCATGTGCCACTATGCCTGGCTAATTTTTTCTATATATATTTTTAGCTGTCCAGCTAATTTCTTTGTATTTTTAGTAGAGAGACGGGGTCTTGCTCTTGCTCAGGCTGGTCCTGAACTCCTGACCTTGAGCAATCCTCCTGCCTTGGCCTCCCAGAGTGCTAGGATTACAGGTATGAGCTACCACACCTGGCCAAAATGTCTGGACTTTAATGTAAAACCAAGATTAAGAGTTATTACTCAAGAACCAAGATGTTTAACATTTCAGCATGGGAGAGTATGATATACCGTCATTGTATTTTTGTTTTTGTTAATGATAAGCTATAACCTTTGCCTGCTAGAAGAGTTCAATGGCACAAATTTAGTTTTGTAACTAAAGTACATAAATTAATTTTGTTTTAAAAGTTATTTGCAGTAACTGTTATCAGAAGATAAACTGAGGCACATTAAAATCCTAAAGAGTTTATTTGAACATTCAGTGATTCATGAATTGACAGCTCCCGTTTAAGGGGCCTGAGAAGGTGGCTTGATTATTTTCTTTGCCTTGTTTCCAAGCTTAACTTGGAGCAGTAGCCTTATTTGGATTATTTCAATGGAAAGTCCCTAGTTAGTTGGTGGTTGCTGATTGGTTAAGCTTAAGGTTTCATTTTATCATTTCCATTGAGTTGGGTTTCCCTTTGCTTAGGTAGGAACCCAGGGAGCTGGAGCTGCCTCAGCCTAATGGCCTCTAATTAATTATTTTAACATAATACTTTAAGGTACACTTAGAAAAACTGCAGTTCTAGATATTCTGCCATTGAGTGGCGTTAGATTTATTCTTCCTATAAAGTTTGGTCAAATTATTGTATTTCTGTTTATAAGTCTGAGGTTCATAATTTTTAGTTGCTCTGAGAAAGTCTTTGTGGAGATCAGTGTTACCATATTGGGTAGAATGAAAGTGAATTTGAATCTTTTTTATTAACATTCTGATATAAAAGAGTGAAGATGTCTCAGATGTTTTTTTTTCTCCAAATATAGTGTTAATGCACAAAAAATTCCAATCTCAGAAATAGTTTCCTATAATACAAGAATATAAAAAGTCCCTTTTTGAATTTATAACACAAGGAAAGGTATAAAAATTTAATTATTTTTTAACAACGTTGAATATGCAAGTGACAAAGTAAATATTAAAAATCTACTCAGTTGGGGGTGGAGAGAGGAAGGACTGGCCACACGCGGAGGGAGACAGAGCACGTGGCTCACGCAAGTGGCCCCGCCCCTGCCCGTCTTTCTGCCCCGGAGCCTGGCCACGAAGCCCAGAGCGCACGCGCACTCGCCCCTCGTGTTGCTGAGTTCTTCTCCCGACTGAGCAAGCGCGTTGGTCACGTGACAGAGCCGGTGAGGGGCGCCCAGGCGGCTTTGTCCTGCGGAACCGACAAGAGTGCCGCCATGGCCGACAACGCCAAGCCGGACGCGAAAACCGTGCAGGCGCTGCGAGACGCGGCCAACCGCCTGAGGGTCCATTCTATCAGGGCCACATGTGCCTCCAGCTCGGGCCACCCCACGTCGTGCTGCAGTGCAGCGGAGATCATGTCGGTCCTCTTCTTCCACACGATGAGGTATAAACAAACCGACCCACAACACCCCGACAACGACCGATTTGTGCTCTCCAAGGGCCACGCTGCTCCAGTGCTCTATGCCGCCTGGGCAGAGGTGGGTGACATCAGTGAGTCCGACTTGCTGAGCTTGAGGACAATTCACTGCGACTTGGAGGGACATCCCACCCCTCGGCTTCGGTTCGTTGACGTGGCAACAGGATCCCTTGGGCAGGGACTAGGGGCAGCGTGTGGAATGGCTTATACCGGCAAGTACTTCGACAAGGCCAGCTACCGCGTGTTCTGCCTTATGGGCGATGGTGAGGCCTCAGAAGGCTCTGTCTGGGAGGCTTTGGCCTTTGCGTCCCACTACAAATTGGACAATCTTGTGGCAGTCTTCGACGTGAACCGCTTGGGACAAAGTGGTACCACGCCCCTTGAACACTGCACAGACATCTATCAGAATCGCTGTGCAGCCTTTGGGTGGAACACTTACTTAGTGGATGGCCATAATGTGGAAGCATTGTGCCAAGTCTTTTGGCAGGCAACACAAGTGAAGAACAAGCCTACTGCTATAGTTGCCAAGACCTTCAAGGGTCGAGGTATTCCAAATATTGAGGATGCAGAAAATTGGCATGGAAAGCCACTGCCGAAAGAAAGAGCAGATGCAATTATCAAATTAATTGAAAGTCAGATACAGACCAGGGGGAATCCCATTTCAAATCCGCCTGTAGAGGACTCACCTCAAATCAGCATCACGAATATAAAAATGACCTCTCCACCTGCTTACAAAGTTGGCGACAAGATAGCTACTCGGAAAGCGTATGGTCTGGCTCTGGCTAAACTGGGCCGTGAAAATGAAAAAGTTATTGTTTTGGATAGTGATACAAAGAACTCCACCTTTTCTGAGATATTCAAGAAAGAACACCCTGAGCGTTTCATAGAGTGTTTCATTGCTGAGCAAAACATGGTAAGCGTGGCAGTGGGTTGTGCCACACGTGGTCGAACCATTGTTTTTGCTAGTACTTTCGCTGCCTTTTTCACCCGAGCATTTGATCAAATCCGAATGGGAGCCATCTCTCAAACCAATATCAACCTTACTGGTTCCCACTGTGGAGTATCCATCGGTGAAGATGGACCCTCCCAGATGGCCCTAGAGGATCTGGCTATGTTCCGAAGCATTCCCAATTGCACTATTTTCTATCCAAGTGATGCTCTCTCGACAGAGCATGCTGTTTATCTAGCTGCCAATACTAAAGGAATGTGTTTCATTCGGACCAGCCGACCAGAAACTGAAGTTATTTATACCCCACAAGAAAATTTTGAGATTGGACAGGCCAAAGTGGTCCGCCATAGTGACAATGACAAGGTCACAGTTATTGGAGCTGGAGTTACTCTACACGAAGCCTTAGCAGCTGCTGACAATCTTTCTCAACAAGGTATTTCTATCCGTGTTATTGACCCATTTACTATTAAACCCCTGGATGCTGCCACTATCATCACCAGTGCAAAAGCCACAGGTGGCCGAGTTATCACAGTGGAGGACCACTACAGAGAAGGTGGCATTGGAGAAGCTGTATGCGCAGCTGTCTCCAGGGAGCCTGACATCCTTGTTCATCAGCTGGCAGTGTCAGGAGTGCCTCGAAGTGGGAAGCCTAGTGAACTGCTGGATATGTTTGGAATCAGTGCCAGACACATCATAGCGACTGTAAAATATACTTTAATGAACTAAAATAAGCTCATTTCTTTAAAAGTCAAGCCTGTTGGCTTTGGTCTTAAAGCACTAGTATGTTTATGTTAAGTTCATGCTTGTTACAAAAACCATTTTGTATTTATACAGTTGTGCTTTTTTTCCTTTAAAGCAAAGCCATTTAACACCTTGCTTTATTCTTAATTCAGAAATTCAAGTTTACCTTTCTGTTAGTCTGTGACTGTATACACAAATGTCAGTGTCAGTCATTAAAGTGGGTTGTAAGATTTTAAGTAACATAATAGGAAATAAAACAACCACCTCATACAAAGCTTTCTGATAAGGCTACAGATAATAGACTGAGCTGGGGATCAATGTAGAGGTAACTTTATTAAATGGGTATGATTTCCTTGTAAGTTAAGAAAGTGTAAATTAAATTGTAGACTTCAATAGCCTAGGTTTTAAAGCAGGTTTGAGTTCTCATATAATGCTATTCTGCACCTGCAGCTTTCCGGATAATATTTGACTGCAGTTTCCTCTGAGGTTTCTTTTCATCTCCCCTCTACAGTTTAGAGGCTGTGAGGCAGCAGTGAAAGCCCTTACAATGTACCACACTGCTTGTGGGAATTCTTACGTGAAAACATAATGTTGTAGTTTGCATGCTATGCACACTGTTCACTGAAGATTCAGAAATGTTTATTTTTTTCGGTGGCCAAACCAGATTGCTAACCTGATTATATTCATCTACTAAGGATACTAAAGTCAAAGTAATAAAGTATTTAAAAACCAGCTGCTTTGTTTTTATACCATGTATGTGGGATTTGGTTTCTCCCTGATAAAACCCTAAATAAGGAAGAAGCTTATATCTAAATAGAAGCAGAGAGAGGCATGTCCCCCAGCAGCAAACCTGGAAAAAGGCGGGGGCTGGAGATAAATCACTAGAGAATGACACATGAACTAGAAAGCCATTTCTTAAGCATACACACCTCATTTTTAACTGAGAACATAAATTGTATGCTTGGAACACAAGAAAAAAGTACCAGTCAGGTAAGTTACAAATGGACTCAAGGTTCCAAACTAAATAAAAATTCCTCAGAGTGTGTCTGTGTCAGGTAATTAGTTCCTTATTTTTATGACCCTCATTAAGTTCTTTGGAGATATAACCAATTTGTCTTGGCAACTGTCGTCTTAGAAGGTGTGATAGAGACTGAAAAATACTAACATGGGAATCAGAGAAACCAGGGCCTACTCATTCTGCTACTGTTTTGTTTGTTTGTTTGTTTGTTTTCCTCTGAGCTGTTTTCCTCTTTTGGAAAATGATCATGATAATTGCTGTTTTTCATAAGATTTAAAAGTTGTTTGTAAAAATAAAAACAGTTCATGTAAGATCACTGTAGAAATTTAAAAAATGCAAATGTGAAAAAATTACCTCACATTTGGCAACAACAAAAAAAATCCATTCAATTGCATTTATTACTGTGTCATCTGTAACTGTGGGTCTCCTAATACAGTCATTCAAATCTAGTGACATCAATCAAATATTTCATCTAATGATTAATGAGCCTCCATCCTTACATCTTTCATACCTTAGTGAGAGATAACACTGAATCAGAAATATAAAATGGATAAAATACACAAAATGGCTTGTCATAATTTGGGTGTGCATTACTGGGTATGCATAAAAGTCTTCATCTTTTATTTCATAAATGTGGGGGTACACAAGGGTCTGTTTCCAACCAAATATGCATTAACACACCTTTAATAATGACAGTAGATCAGAGATTATTTTTAATGCATAAAGGAACCTCAGAGACCACCAGAAATTGCATCTTTTGTAGGAGGGTGAGGAAGCCTTTAGAATCCTGCAAAGTTTCTATTCCCTAAGTTAACAACCAGTGGCTATCAGCTTCAGAGAGAAGAAAAAGCAGGTGAGATTTATGTCTGCAGTTCTTCAAGTAAGATTGACTAATACCCAATTTTGATATACCGAATGTTCTTTACCCTTGAATCTATGCTGAGATCTTTGAAGTGTCCGTGGAAATCTTGGGAAAGAATCATCCTGATGCTAACTGATGCTGCTGATGCAAATCCTTGGCTGCTGAAGCTTGTGAAGACGTAGTTTTGATGAACAACACCATCAGTTTGGACTTCTGTTCATTGTTTTGCCTTGAAGAAGGTCTGTTATTAATAGATTATCAAGAGAGCCCAGTGATATTCTGTGGACCACCAGCAGCTGCCCTACTGGTTGTATCAGTAAATGCTTGCAGGCAGTTATCTGAGAATGACACCAGTCATTCAGGTGGTAAGTGGCTCCCAGGTCATTTGATTTCTGTGACTCTCAGAGATAGTAAAGGAATCAGTGGGGTTTTATTTTCTTATTTAAAACATCAATGGCTCTTAAGCTTTACCTAGAAGTTCAATTGAGGTCTCTGCTTGGGGAAAAAATTATTTGTTTAAAGAAAAAGTAAAAGCCTCAATGTTTCTGATTTTAAAATTATGTAACAGTTATATGAAGTACTGATTCAGTTTTAGTTATCCTGAAGTTTATTGAATTGTACAAGAATTATTAAATTCTCCAGGGCCCAATCAGAAACGGCCTGCTTTTGGAGTTTGAGAAATATTGAGCTGTTTTTGTGGCTTTTACTATTGTGATATGTAAGAGAGGTCCTGGGACATTGTGATAAGAGAGAAGAGTGTACTGTTCTTACAGTACATAGGAGAGAAGAGTGTACCGTCTCCTCCATCTTTCCCATAGGAGAGGGGAGGAGGCACTGAACTAAATCTCTGCATTGACATTGGTTGGAAGGGGTTCCCTAAGAGAGTCACTCACAAGGTGTGGATAGGTATTTCACCGTAAGGTTGGATGTTGATTTAGACACGGGCTTGCTTCCCTGACCATAGAGTTACCAGGTTGGAATAGAGAAGACTGGCAAACACAAGTAGCAGGCAAAATCTGCATGACCATCCCACCCCACCCCCACCGTCCTGTTTTGATATGACTATAGGCTAAGAATGACTTTTACATTTTTAAATGATTGAAAAAATTAGAAGAAGAGTACTATTTTGTGACTTGAAATAATAGGAAATTCAGATTTCCTATTCAGTGTCCATGAATAAAGTTTTATGGAACATTCATGCACATTCGTTGTCTGTTATCTGTGGCTGCTCTGGAGCTACAATAGTAGAGTTGAGAGTTGACAGACACCATATAGTGTGCATATGCAAAGCCTAAAATATTTACTGCCTGACTTTTTGCAGTAAAGTTTGCAAACTCTGGGGTAAAGCATTGGCGAGAGGTGAGGATGACAGTATAACCATATGAAGAGTGTAAGGACTGAACCTTTGAGGTCCAGGCCTCGAGACCACGTCTATATTTGACTTACAAAGTGTGAACAAGATTGGAAGTTGCAGGCTTGCCAGAGGCCATCACACTGAGCAGTAAAGAGGTCCTTGCCTCAGAAATTCTGTGTGATGTCTGCAATTTGGGAACAATAGAAAGGTGTAATCTCCCCCAGAAAGGGACCACCAACTGTTATAATAGCTACTTACTATTAAATCACTCAGTCAAGGTCAGTTGGCCCTAACCTTTGCTGAGTTTATAGATCAGCAGTGATGTTCAAAGAGAGGGGATAGTAGTCTATTTAGAGAAACTATGGGGAAGAAGGATCGAGAAAATCTGTGAGCCAAAAGACTGCCCTTCTCCTCAACTTGCACTGAAGCATCTGTGAGAGAGGGAGAACTTGGAGATTGTAGCTTTAAAAAATGTGTGGCTAAGTTTTAGTGTAATGAAGCTGTTTTAATAACTGAAAATGACTGAAAGTGTTATGAATTTAGAGACAACATTAAAGGTGCTTTATATATAATGGATGGGATAGAGAGGGTTTTAACAGAATACAAATGATAGCAGTTAGTGGGAAAATAAAATCATTCTGTGACTATATGTACCAGAGTTGAGTCACTGCAATCACGCTGTTTATATTAATGCTAAGAAGAAGAAACAATCTTGGTACAATATTTTTATTTATGATAAACTCAATATTTATAATATTGAAATATTTTTGTAATTAGCACATTGAATAAAAATGATTCATGGTAAGATTAAAACAAAACTTTATTTTTGTTTCCCTCTTTCCCATTAAAAAGTATTCAATGAGTAAAATTAATGTGGCTCTGAATGGAAAGTTGGACAGATCCCATGATTTTCCCATTCACCCTTAGGTAACAGAGAGTCCTATAGTTATTTAAAGTCACAAAAATCTGATCTGGATTCAGTGATGAAAATATGTTCAGCTTAATATATTAAGCAGTGCTTCAGTGCTCACTAAAATTAACACTTTGTTTTACTTTACTCAAGCAAAGGGCTGTAGTTGGTGGCTGTGCGCCCTCAGGAGATGGTGTCTTGTTGCCTTCAGTTTCCCATCCTTCTTCCTTTCTCCAAGCCTAACTTACTCACTGGAGTTTGAGACAAAAAAGGGGTGAGAATAGGGGGACAGAAGAGAAGCCACTTTTATTTAACTGGGATGCTGTATGTTCCCAGAGTTTGGAAGGTAATTTAAGTTGACCTGTACTTATCTCTGTACTTATATCTTTATTTCACATGTGCAAGTATTTCTGAAATTTAGAGAACCTCATTACAATGCATACATTAGAATAAATGCAAGCTGTTAGACCAAAATCTGACAAATATATAAATACAAACATTTATTTGTAAGGTAGGGCAATAAAACAGCCATGCAATGTGTTGTTAGCTCAGGTAAATCCCCACTCTCTATTGTCAGGCACTTTGACAAACACAATGGGTAAACATTTGCTCCAAGATAGGCATTAGTAGAATTTGTACAATTCAAAATTATGCAACAGCCAGTATGGCATGGGTATCTACCACTAAGAATGAATGCTGACCTAATCAGAAGTTTCCCTGCCTGTAAAGAACCAAGAGGACTGTACTATAATGTACCCACTGATTATCAGTTCTAGAATCAGTGATATTCTGAAGGGAGAAACAGCCAACCGTTTAGCTGGGTCAGGATTACTCCATAAAGTGGAAGACACAGGACTACACAGAGCTCCAGAGCTGGAGGTGTTGATCCTTTAAAATGTGGTTCCCAAGCCCCGCCTCAACCCATCCCCTGGCCTCGGACTGGTAGCAGTCAGTGGCCTTTTAGGAACTGGGATGCACAGCCGGAGGTAAGTGGTGGGTAACAAGGAAGCTTAATCTGTATTTATAGCTGCTCCTCATCACTTGCATCACCGCCTGAGCTCCGCTGCCTCTATCCCCCCAGGCCCCTATACATGGAAAATTTGTCTTCCATGAAACTGGTCCTTGGTGCCAAAAAGATTGGAGACCACTGCTCTGAAATAATAGACTCTGGGTTTTCCATATTCTTTTACCTCATACCTTCAAAGGGAGAGCAATATGCATATAATTTCTAGTCAAACTCATATCATGAACACAATGTATTTCCTCAATGAAAAATTATTCTGATGAACGTTGATTAGCAAACTCTCTGTATTATGGATTACAGATTAATAATTTCAAAAGTGAACTAAGGTGTGCTAAGGATGAGGATAACAACTGATGCACATGCATATATACACACACATTCATATGTGTGCATATGATACTACTTAAGTGTTTTGAAGAAAATCGCTACATGAATAGATTCTACTATATTCTCATTTTACGGATGAAGAAGCTAACTAAAGTGAAAAGAGGTTATATATTCCTAACTTGCCAAGGTCATGTAGCTAACATGTTGTAGAGCCTGAATTTAAAGTTATGTATTTCATATAATTCTAAAATAATTTAAAAATGTATGTTTTATTATTACCCCATCTTTACATATGAGAAAACTTACTCTAAGGAAGAAAACATTATGTGTCTATTTGTTTCTAAAACACATTTCTAAATTCCATTATACCTCTTTACCTCACTTACATTTGATTTTCCCCAAATTATGTTTCCCATTTCAATAGATTTTTTTTTATTAAGTATAAATACTAATTTTATACAGATACAATACAACAAAATAGCACAAATGGGGTCCCAGCTTTACCAGTGTGATCACTTTCTGGGAAAATAAGAAACAAATGGAAACAGGCACAGGTTTATTCTGCCACTTCTGCGTGAGTCAAGCCAACGCACATGTAACTGACCTCTTATCAGTTCAGGAGACAATGTTATCTGTACATCTAAGAAACAATAGTGTCAACTTCCCTGGGTACTAGATGCTGCTAAGCTGATGTCTCAGATTTGATTTTTGTCTCTCAGTCTTACAGATATTTGACTCCTTATGGTCAGTTCCTACTCCATTTCTGTATCACCCCAGAGGTGTCAAAGCTCCCATTTATACACAGAATGACTGACAGCCGAATGGGGACATTACCTTTGGACCAAGTTAGCTGTTTTCTGAAAATTACTGAGATATATAATAATCTATTCCTAAACTTTTATTTCATATTTTCACCTGCACTAAACATCCCTTCCTGAACTATTCTGATAGCATCTACTTTTTTAATTAAGGAATTAATGCCAAATATATGACATATGTTAATTACATTAAAAAACCATCCAATTCAATCAGCTATACAAGTCAAATTTATTTATTAGAAATTTGCAGGTTTGGTTAACTGATACTTTTACCCTCTTTATGGATACTGCAAGGATGTTGGAATACTCTAAATCTATTTCTACCACTCACTCTCACAGGAATGGAATAGTATTGTTTTCACATATGTTGAATCCTTCCATATATTTTTGAATTTTAAAAAGCTCAACTGTGCATGGTGGCTCATGCCTATAATCTCAGCTACTCAGGAGGCTGAGGCAGGAGGATCACTTGGGCCCAGCAGTTTGAAACCAAACTGGGCAACATAGCAAGACCCCATCTCTAATAAAATAAAATACTAATAAACTGTTTTGATGTTTAACATTCAAACAAAAAATACACAAATCATTACTGCACTGCTCAATTAAATTTCACCAAGTGAATTTATGCATCTGACTCATAACTGATGAAATAATTATGATATTATGGCACCCCATAAGCCACTTTCTTGCCCCCTTTGATGGACTGCTTCCTCCTTCCTCCTCAAAGTTAACCACTATTTTCACTTCAAACTCCATAGGGTATGAAGTGAAAATATAGTATAGTGAAAGTTCAGTATTTTGGATCATAAATGTATCACAATGTCTCCACTTAAATTGTTGATGAACATGTGAGTGTCTTCATTGGGGGGCTATTACAAATAATGCTACTATGAACATTATTGCACAAGTATTTTGGTAAACCTGTTAAGTCATTTTTACTGGTTATATAAATTAAATAGGATTACTTTGTTGTTAGCTATACATATCTTCATCTTTAGAATATACTGTCAAATATTTTTACATATATAGGAATTCTGTATATTCATTTGCTAAATCTTGCAGTCTTCCCCATAGTGAGTCTACTAATTTATACTCTCACATCAGAATATAAAAGTTCAGGTTACACTCCTGTCTCACCAATATTTGGTTTTGCCTTTTGCCTGTACACGGTTTGCTTTTATATTGTTGTTTTATTTTTTTTTAAGAGACAGGGTCTCACTATGTCTCCCAACTTGGAGTAGTGCAATCATAGCTCACTGCAGTCTCAAACTCCTGGATTCAAGCGATCCTTCTGGCCTCAGCCTCCCCAGTAGCTATGATTACAGGCAAATACTGCCATGGCCTACTAGTTTTAAAAAATTTTTTTCCTTAGAGGCTCACTATGTTTTGCTGGTCTAGAACTCCTGGTCTTATGTGATCCTCCTGTCTTGGCCTCCCAGAGTGTTGGGATTACAGATATCAGCCATCACATTTAATTTTATATTATTGATTTTTAGGAGTACTGGATACACACCCTTTTGTTGGAATATAGGTATTTCAAATATCTTGTCTCACTTTGTGTACTGGTCCGTTAAGACTTTCTTTTAACAAATGGATAAGTTAATTTTAATGTCCTATTTATCATTTTTCTCCTCTCTGATTTGCAATTTTTGTATTATGTTTAAAAAATCGTTGCCTTCCCCAAGATAATTGAAGATGTTCTCTTATGCTTTCTTCTACAAATATTATATTTTTATCGTTTACATGCAGATCTACAACTCATCTAAAGTTGATTATTGTGTATGGTATGAGGTTGGGATGTAGATACAATTTTTTTCCTTATTGACACAATTGCACAGCACCATTTTTAAAAATAACATCCTTTCACTCACTTTGCCACAGTGTTATCTTTCTCATAAATCAGGTGATTGTGCATTATATAGATCTGTTTCTGTCATATTGGTCTATTTGTCTGTTCTTGTGCCCATTCCACACTGTCTTAATTGTAATTATTATTACTTTATAATAAGTTTTAATATCCAGTAGTTAAGTCTTCTATTTCCTCTACTTTTTGTTCTTTTTAGAGATTGCCTTGGCTATTTTTGGTCCTTTAATTTTCATATAAATTTTAGAGATAGAATGACAATTTTCACAAAAATTCAGCTGCATTTTGATGAAAGTTACATTTGGATTTTATCTCCTTTTAATCTTCCATTTAAAGATATCATATTATTAAACATCTTATAGAAAGTTAAACTACAGAGATCTCATTGAAATGGTTTTAGCAAGTTAAGTTCACAGTCTTCAGACTGAGGTAGGCATACCTTGGAAGGTCCTAAAGACTTTCCAAGTGGTAAGTAGGCATGGAAAACTTTAAGTGAATCTGTTTCCAGATCTTTTTTTTTTTTTATTGGGGGAAAACTACAAAGCATTTACAGTCCAATGTTTACAGTCACAATTTGTAGTGAGCTGATTTCCCAAAATATGTTACCACTCAAGTTGACTTATCTTGTTACATTCAAAAACCTACTCTGTCAAACTAGTCCAGAGAGTACATACATAGGGCTCCAACTGTATCTAC
>CAUYRT010045403.1:0-17498 GCA_963574885.1 Lepilemur ruficaudatus
ACACCTTAAGGAACAGGAAAAGCAAGAACTAACAAAACTCAAAATTAGTAGAAGGAAGGAAATAATAAAGATAAGATCAAAAATAAATGAAATTGAGATAAAAAATATAGAACATCAGAGAGACAAAACGCTGTTTTTTTGAGAAGATAAATAAAATTGACAAACCTTTAGCTAAACTAAGAAAAAAAGAGATAAGACCCAAATAAATAAAATCAGAGACAAAAAAGGAGGCATAACAACTGAGACCACCATAGAAATACAAAGAATCATTAGAGATTATGAAGAACAACTATACAGCAACAAATTAGAAAACATAAAAGAAATAGATAAATTCCTGAACACGTACAACCTATCAAGATTGAACCATGAAGAAACAGAAACCCTACGCAAACCAATAACAAGTAACAATACCAAAGCCATAATAAAAAGTCTCCTGTTAGAGAAAAGCCCAGGGCCTGATACCTTCACTGCTGAATTCTACTAAACATTTAAGGAAGAACTAATATCAATTCTACTCAAATTCTTCAAAAAAATGAACATGAAGGAATACTTCCAAACTCATTCTACAACACCAGCATTACCCTGATACCAAAACCCGACAAGCTGGGTAGGTGCCTGTAGTCCTAACTACTTATGAGGTTGAGGTGGAAGGATTGCTTGAGCCTGGGAGTTCAAGTCCAGGCTGGGCAACACAGTGAGATCCCCATCTCTAAAATATGAATTTAAAAAAACCAGACAAGAGCATAACAAAAAAGAAAACTATAAGCCAATATCACTGATGAACATAGAAGCAAAAATCCTCAACAAAATACTAGCCAAACAAATTCAACAATACATTAAAAAGATCATTCAACATGATCAAGCAGGATGCATCCCAGGGTTGCAAGGATGATTCAACATACAAAATGCAATAAATATTATACCAAGAGCAAACACCATATGTTCATTTCAATAGATGCTGAATTAGCATTCAATAAAATTCAACATCCCTTTATGATAAAAACCCTCATCAAACTGGATATAGAAGGAATATACCTCAAAATAATTAATGTGACCACATATGACAAACCCACAGCCGTCATTGTATTGAATGGGGACAAATTGAAAGCCTTTTCTCTAAGATCTGGAACAAGACAAGGATGCCCACTTTCACCACTTTTATTCAAGCATAATACTGGAAGTCCCAGCCAGAGCAATTAGGCAAGAGAAAGAAGAAAGGGCATCCAAATTGGAAAGGAATAATTCAATTTAGCCTTATTTGAAGATGTCATAATCTTATATTTAGAAAAAGCTAAAGACTCTGCCAAAAATCTATTAGAACTGATAAACAAATTCAGTAAGGATGCAGGATACAAAATCAGCATGTCAAAAATCAGTAGTATGTATATACATCAACAGCAAAAATGTGAAAAAGAAATTAAGAAAGCAATCCCATTTACTACAGCTACGAAGAGTATAAAATGCCTAGGAATTGATTTAATCAAAGCTAAAAATCTATACAAAGAAAACCATAAAATATTTATGAAAGAAATTGAAGAAGACACACACAAAAAAAATGGAAAGATAGTCGATGCTCATTGATTGGAAGTGTTAATATTGTTAAAATGACAATTCTACCTAAAGCAATTTATAGGTTCAGTGCAATATCTATCAAAATACCAATATCATTCTTCACAGAAATAGAAAAAAAAGTCCTAAAATTTATATGGAACCACAAAAGACCCCAAATAGCCACAGCAATCCTGAACAACAATAACAACAAACCAAAGCTGGAGGCAAAACACTACCCGAATTCAAAATAAACTACAAAGTTATAATAACTAAATTAGCATAGTACTGGCATAAAAACGGACACAGAGACCAATGGAATAGAATAGAGAACCCAGATATAAAGCTACAAATCAGTTTGCAGCCAACTCATTTTCAACAAAGGTGCCAAGAACATACAATGGGAAAATGACAGTCTCTTCAAGAAATGGTGCTGGGAAACCTGGATAATTATATGCAGAAGAATGAAAGTAGACTTCTGTTTACCTATCTCTCACCATATACAAAAATCAGAAAAATGGATTAAAGACTTATATCTAAGACCTAACACTATGAAACTACTAGAATAAAACATTGGGGAAATGCTCCAGGATGTTGGTCTGAGCAAAGATATTTTTGTTGTAAGACCTCAAAAGTGCAGACAACGAAAAAACAAAAATAGATAAATGGGATACATCAAGCAAAAAAGCTTCTGCACAGCAAAGGAAACAATCAGCAAAGTGAAGATATAACCTATTGAATAGGAGAAACTATTTGCAAATTATTTGTAAACTAACCCATCTGACAATGGGTTAATAACTAGAATATATAAGGAGCTCAAACAGCTCAATGGCAGAAAACTCCTAAATAATCTGATTTAAAAATGGGTAAAAGACCTGAAAAGACATTTCTCAAAAGAAGGCATACAAATGGTCAACAAGTATATGAAAAACATGCTCAACATCACTAATTATCAGAGAAATGCAAATCAAAACCACAATGAGCTCTCATCTCATCCCAGTTAAAATGGCTTTTATCAAAAAGACAGAAAATAACGAATACTGGCAAAGATGTGGAGAAAGGAGAACCCTTATACATTGTTTGTGGGAAGGTAAATAGTACAGCCACTGTGCAAAACTATATGGAAGTCCCTCAAAAAACTAAAAATAGAACTACCATATGATCCAGAAATTTCACTGCTGGGTATATATCCAAAAGAAAGTAAATCAATATATTGAAGAGATATCTGCACATCTATGTTTACTGCAGCACTATTCACAGATAGCCAAAATATGTAATCAACCTAAATGCCCATTGATGGATTAACAGATAAAGAAAATGTATATATACACAATGGAATATTATTCAGCCATAAAAAAGAATAAAATTTTGTCATTTGCAGCAACATGGATGGAACTGGAGGTCAGTATGCTAAATGAAATCAACCAAGCAAAGAAAGATAAACATCACATGTTCTCACTCATATGTAGGAGCTAAAAAAGGGTATCTCATGAAGATAAAGAGTAGATTGGTGGTTACCATAGGCCAGGAAGGGAATGGAGTGAAGGGAATGAAGAGAGTTTGATTAATGTGTACAAACATACAGTTTTATAGAAGAAATAAGACTTAGAGTTTGTTAGATCAATAGAGTGACTATAGTTTACAATAATCTATTGTATATTTTAAAATAGCTAGAAGAGAATAATTTGAATATTTCTAGCATAAAGACAAATATTTAAGGTGATAGGTATCCCAATTACACTGATTTGATCTTTACAAATTGTATGAATGTATTAAATTATCACATGTGCCCCAAAAATGTACCTCTATTATGTATCGATAAAAAATGTTAAATTAATATAAAGATTTAAATAAAATTAAGAAATTGAGTAGTTCTATCTACCTACATATATCTATCTTCTATCATGTATCTATCTATCCTCTTTAAAACAGAATATGCTTCATTTTCAAGCACATATGAAACATTTACACAAATCAGCTATATATAATAATAGAACAGAGAGGAAGGCACAATAAACATCAAAGAATCCAATGATACAATATTACCTGACCATATGCAATAAAATAAGGAATCAATAATAAGAAAGGAACATTTTAAATATACATGCCTGGCAACTAAAAAATGTACCAAAACCCTTTGGTTAAAGAAGAAATTTTAAATTAAATATTATTAAAAATACATCAATGGAAAATTGTAGGACACACTAAATCACTACTTAGAAGGAAATTTATAGCTTTAAATAAACTTATATTTATCAGAAAGCAAGAAAGATTTAAAGCTAATGAGCTAAGTTCTTACTCAGGAAGTTGGAAAATGAACAACAGAGTAAGCCCGAAGAAATAAGAAGGAAAGAAATAAGATCATAAATCAATAAAATACTGAGCAAAGGTAATACAAAAAAACAGAGAAATTTAGCTAAAGCAAGTCCTGAATTTTTAAAAGATCAACAAAACATACAAGCTTCTGGTGAGAATAATGAAGGAAAAAAAGAAACACTGCAAATAAAAATACAGAAAGAAATTAGAAATTTAGAATTATACATACACCAGTATATTTAAAAACCTAAACAAGAAGAATAAATGTCTATAAAAGTATACAAATGCCAAAATTGATGCAAGATGAAATATAAAATGAGAATAGACCCAAGCCATTGAGGAAACTGAAAAATAAAGAAATTTACTCTTCCATTAAAAATAATAAAAATCCTCCCACCCCAGATTGCTATACAAGTAAATTCTACCAAATTTTCCAGAAATATACAATCCCTATCATATGCAAAATGTTCTAGAAAGTAGGAAAAGAAAGTTCTTCAACTCACTTTATGAAATCAGTATAACCTGGATTCCAACGTAAAATGGAAAACCCCATAGAATTAAAAACCCATTAGAATTAATAAGAGAGTTCATTAAAGTTTGCCAAAGACAACATCAATTTATAAAAATCCAATAAGGTTTTCATTACATTAGCAATTTTTAAAATGACACCATTCACAATGACAACAGCCATATAAGATCTAGGAGAAAAATAATGCAGCTTGTATAAGATAAAAATCTAAAACTTTCAAAGGGTATAAAAAAAGAATCTGAATAACTGTAGAGATTTTGTATGTTCATGGATGGAACAACAACCTAATTGTTTTAAGATGTCAGTTTTCCCCAAACTAATCCATAAATGCAAAGAAACCTCAATCTAAATTTTAACAGCATTTTTTGAGAAACCTGACAAACATTCCAAAATTTACATAGAAGAATAAAAGTCCACAGATAACATCATCAATTTTGAAAAAAAAGATGGGGTGGAGAGGACATTTACCCTATCAAAAATAAAAGATACTACAAAGCTTTGCGGTGATGCTATAGAAATAAATAGAACAATGGAACAAAATAGAGCCTTCAGAAATAGGCCAACGGATGTATGGGTACTTGATATAAAATGGTGTCACCTCATATCATATGGATTTTTGAGCAGATGGAGTTGGGCTAACTTGCTCACTATTTGGAGAAAAACGAATCCAGATCCCTACCTTACAGCAGATACAAAAGTGAACTTCAGATCAATGAGTCCTAAATATATAAAATATTAAAACTATACCAGCCAGTAGAAGAAAATGAAAAAGAGTCTTTGTCCACTTGGGAGTTGGAGAGACCTTGAACAAGATCTGAAAAATTCATGTCATGAGGTTACAAAAAAAAACCACAAACATGATATTTTCAAACATGAGTACTTCTGTTCAACTAAGAATGCTATGGATAAAATTAAAAGGTGGCACCCTGGGAAAAGATATTTGCAATGATTAAAGAAGCCAAGAGATTAATATCTAAGTACATGAAGAATACCTGAAAGTAATTATGAAAAAGAAAGGAACACAGCAGAAAAATAGGGAAAAATTATAAATGAGAAATTTACATAATGGGAAACCTTAACAGTTACCAAATTATTGAAGAGATGTTCAACCACATTAGTCATCAGAGAAATATGTATATTAAAAATGAGATGCCACTTGACAAACAAGTTTAGCAAAAATTACAAAGTCAGAAAATATAATATGTTGGTGGGGATGAAAGGACACAGTGCTCTCATGTACTGTCAGAGGGCATGTAAACTGGTCTATCTACTCTGGAGAACAATCTGCCAGTAATTGGCAAAACCAATTATTCAGGCAGCTCCTACCTGCAACCCCAGTCTCGGTTCCTGCCTGGATCCATAAGGAGACAAAGAAGACAATGTTGATTGCTGCAGTGCTTGTTCTAGCAGGCAGTGTACCTCTTGTTCAACTTTAGGGAAATGGATCAGAGAATGTGAATAAATTTGGTGGGACAGTATGCAGGAGTGTAAAACAATAAATTAAATATCCATAGAGCCACAAGTTAGATCATTAAACACAGCGTTGAATGAAAAAAAATTACATCACAGTACTGTTTGTGTACATTAAAAACACAAACACAAATAAAAGAGCACAACATAAGTTACAAGGATATGTAAATATCTGAGGACATCTACCAAGTCCATCAGAGTGGATGCCTGTCTGAGGACAAAGCAATGGGTGTGGGGATGGGTGAAGGGGGAAGATGAAATAAAAATAAAATATAGTGAAATAAAGAAGGGCCTGTGCATAGACCCATGGCAACAAGGTACCAAGAGGAAGAAGTGTAATGAACTCAGCTCTTGGCAATTGAGGGGAAGTAGACCCATAGAAAGGAAGAAAGCGGAGAACAGAGAGCTAACCTGGCCTGAGACAAATCTCCACCACTCTCTAAGTACAGTGGCAGCAGGCACAGTGTTGGGAGCTACACCTTCTTAGCATCTCTGACCTCTTGCTTTTTCTTTATGGGCTGCTGCTACAATTGTCATCACATTTGGGCCCTCCCATCCTGCCAACTTTCCTCAGACTGGCACATTTATCCACATCAAACTGAAACTTGATATTCTGATATGCATGTTCTGGGCTGGCTCATTCCTTGGGTTAAGCAGGTAGGACTTGAGGAATTCTTACCTTTCAGAGTAGCTTCCTGCCCTCAATGATCTCCCCAACTGGCCTGCTTCCATGATTGGTCTTTTCTTCATTAGGGTCAGACAAGTCCCAGGCTCCCCAAACCCTCATTATAGAATTTTTTTTTCAGAGACAGGGTCTTACTACATTGTCCAGGCTGGTCTCAAACTCCTAGCCTCAAGCAATCCTTCTGTCTCAGCCTCCCAAGTTATCATTGTAGAATTTAAAGACAGTGCCTTGCAGACACCAATACTTTTATATCTAATATCAGATCTTCACATTAGCAATTCCATTTCCTGGGTGGCCAGGGATCTAGAAGAAGTACATCCTAATGAAGAATAAGGAAATGGTAGACAGGAAGGGGGGGGTTAGGAAAAGTGCCCCTGGGCCAGGCATAGAATGTTAGAGAAATTGCCAAATGGGCAAAGGAAAGAGAGGATGGTCACAGGGTGGACCAAGGAAGTATTATCTATTTCTCAAATTTATTTCCTGTTTTCCACAGTTCTTCAGTTATTATTACAGGGTTCTTATCTGGGCAGCCTTTGTGGGTATAATTTTTTCTTCTCTTTAGTCTACATCCTCATTCTCCCCAGAGACATCTTTTTCCCCTCGGCACATAAGTTTTCATCATGAAGCTCACTCTCGCCCCCACCTCAGTAAACTCTCAATGTAAAGTTAAACTGATGGGGCTATAGGTCAGTCACAGTACATTTAAATAACCGTAGGGAATACCAAAAACATCAGAAAACACGGTGCAGATGTCTGAAGCTACACTTTGATAAGCCCAGCAGCTGTGCCACTTGAACTCTCTCATGGGAATTAAGAAACTAAAATCTATAGAACAATTTTCAGGCAACAGCATTGGGTCTACCTCTCCACAAAGAATAGAAATCAGTGGAGTAAGACTTAGCATTGGTGGGCTTGGCACCTAATCTAATTATTTTCTGGTGTGGAATTTTTTGTAGGAAACGTAACAATAAATACTGACTTTTAAATAGTTCTGAACTTAGTTGTTATTTGACCTCATTTTAAAATGCATTTCCCACTAAGTATTACTGAGAATGAAGCCAAAAGGGAGGCAAGTTTTTGTTGTCTGTTTATTGAAAATGGGAAAACTATGGAATTGCTTATACAAATCTGAAACCCACTCCTTTCTTGAAATGAACTACAGGATCTAAATGACAGTTTGGTCAGTTAAAGTAGTACGGTCCACTAGTGTGTGTATGCTTTGCCAACCAAGTATTATAATTTTAAAAAAAAAGGAAAAAAAATATCTTAAAAAATGAAAAGGTAATTATGTGTAATTCTTATCACAAATTGTCCTTATATCCTGTACCAACCAAGTTATTATTATATTTTCCTCTGCTGGAGGTCACATGTAAGGAGTAAAGAAACACGGTCAAGGCAGTGGAGACTTATCTAGGCAGCATCCAGTTCAGTCCAAGTTCAGTTCAACTCACTAAAAACCCTTTACCCAGAATGTACAAAACACAGAGTTGTGACTATCCACTGACTTGACTAAATTAAAGACATTCTAAATGTCTGCTAATCACGGTTATAGCTATCAAAGTCCTTTTACTGAGCATCCACTGTAAATGAGGTTCTATTCTAGGTAGTTATATTTATATCACATATTATAAAGCTAATTTTAAAAATAAGGGACATGAGACTCTGAAACAGTAAAGAACTAGTCCACAATTTCATAGCAATTCAGGGGCAAACCAGAGAAAGGAATGTGGTTCTGTAAGACCCTAAAAGCTTATTCTTTCTTTCACTGGACACACCCTATCCCTTCCGGAAGTGTCTCAAAAGCATCAGCACATGTTTCTGACATCTTTGGATAGGGAAACCTTGTCTTTTGAGAGTACACTGGACAGTAAACAGCCCAGAGTCATTTAGAGCCACACATGTTGAGAAAGGTGAGGGATCAATCTTGATTTGAGTAAAAGATAAAATCTAACTGTTTACAATAGTCTGCTTTTCGGGTATATCTTATATAGCTGCCTCATTTTGCTTCTCATTTCACTTTTAACAGGCGTAGTATTTATAAAAAATATTAATGTGCTTTTCTCATTTGCTTTCCTGAATACAAGAGTTTCTCCCTCATCCACTAGAAGTATTTGTGCTTGTTTAGTGGTGGCAGTGATGGTTTCAAAAGGTATACAAAGAAAGTGAAAGAGTTAATACACAGCTCTTGATATTCAAAACAGAGTTTTGCAAAAAGATGTTAGTCCTAAAACCAGGCTATTTTCTCAAGTTAGGATTTTCAAAATTCCTTCATTCCCCCTTGAACATATTATTAAGGGCTCTCATATTATTAATGAGAACTCAAAGAATTCTCTCATATTGCAGAGAAGGTTTTCTCTCTTTCTCTCTCTCTCTCTCTCTCTCTCTATATATATATATATATACACACACACACACACATACGTACATATATATTCCTTCTAAATCAAGACCAAGAAGCTTATTTTTCTGCGTGAGAATAAGAATATGGTAGAAAAAGAATAAAGGTCAGGAGAGGGAAACTGACCCTTCTGATCTTAGGGGATAGCGACAAGAAGGGAACTAGAGACCATGAGCTCCAGAGTTTTTATTTTTTCTCTTTCTTCTTGGGACAGAACATTAAGACAGTTTGGTTATGGAAACACCCAGCTAAATGGAAGGCCATACACACTGCAGGCAAGAATACATCAGAAAAAGGCTGCAGCTTGCTTTTGTTCCCATGTGACCTGGTTCAAAATTGGGGACCTGGAGGGCTTACTCTAGAATTAGTAGGTGACCCCACAACAGAGGTGTGGATGGACTTCTCAGGCCAGAGAGCCAGCTGGAGCCAGTTGGAGTCCTGCCTGGTAAGGAAGCAGGGGCTGGGGTTGAATGAATAAATGAATGAATGAATTTTACTCTTGATCAAGCCATCCTTATAAACTTTTGCGGGATTCTTGCCACATACAACATCCAGCCTACAGACCATCAATCCCAGAAGGAAAGTTCTGAAGAGAGACGTCTCTTCCCCACAGTAAAATATGGAGCTCCCACAGCTGTAAGGGTTATCAAAGATAGGCTTTGGAATTGTGATTGTATTAGTTTTCCATTGCTGCACAACAAAGTACCACAAATTTAGCAGCTTAAAACAACACAAATTTATTATCTTACAGTTTCTATGGGTTAAATCCAGGCACGGGTCAGATGGGTCCTCTGCTCGGGGTCTCACTGGACTGAAATTAAGGTGTTGCCTAGGGCTGGGGTCCCATCTGGAGCTTGGGGTATTCTTCCAAGCTCATCAGGTTGTTGGCAGAACTCATTTCCTTTCGGTCGTAGGACTGAGGTCCCTGTTTCTTGCTGGCTGGGCCAGGAATTGCTCTCCACTTCTAGTGGCAGCCCCTGGGTCTTAGCTACTTGGTTCCTGCCACAGGCCCTCTCACACCTCTGGTCTCTCAGGCCACCCACATAATCTCCCTTTGGATCAACTAAAGCTCAGTTGATTAGTAACCCGATAAGTGATAGTCCACCATACTCACAAGTTCTGCCTGCTTACCAGGGGAAAGATTATATAGGGCGTGTACCCCAAAGGGTGGGACTCTTAAGGGCCATTTTAGAATTCTGCCACCACAGTGATGCAGGTTGCAGCTTCAACATTCCCAAACATCCTCTCTTTAAATAAAGAGCCTGTTTACATTTGTCATCCTGACTCAGAACCCTTAAGCCCTACAGGGTTTGTTTTGTTTCTGTTTTTTTAAAAATTCAGGGATATTGCCAGACCATTTGTGATGTTACAGATGCATGTGTTACTAGCTGAGCTTACATTTTAGAGTCATTTCTGATGAGGGAGTGTGGTGAATCTGATGGCATTTATAAGACAAGAAAGAACAGAAAATGATTTCTTTAAATTGTGGAAATATGATGATTTAAAGCACCAATTGCCTAATGTAGTCTGATCCTATTTCTTTACATACCCAACTACATTTGCTTGGCTTCAAAATTTCACAAGCATGGTAGCCAAAAGTCTATAATAATTTGTAGACAAAACCTTGAAGAATGAAATCACCTACAGGCCCTTTGTAAATAAAGCAATCAAATCAAGATAGCATTAATAGACCAAATAATGGTTAAACTTAATATCCCCCCAAAAATATTTTCTATGCTTTCCTGAATGATGTCTGAGAGATAGAAGCATTCATGCAAATGGCCATATTAGACTATTTTTTAAGATTTTTTTCATTTAAAAATGAAGTAAAATTTCTACTAAGAGTAGTAAGGACTCAGGAATTCAACTCCAGAACTTTACCCTCTTTGTATCTTAAAAATTAACACTTGATCCCATACAAGGTGAGATCTTATTTATTGCAGACTTTTTTGGACCCTAAGGAGGAATGCATCAGCCATATGATTTTCCATAAATACTTGTATATTGTCTTTGGATTTTGTGAGAAAAGATTAAGTATTTCAATTGCACTTAAAATTTTATTTCAGAATCTTTGCTGTCCTACTGAGGCCTAGGGAAGGAAGCAGAGGAAGGAAGGGGGCTGTAGGATGGTTTTGGCAGCGTCTCCATTAAAGCTGTCATTTCAGCCTGGAACAATTTCATTACTATTAATATACAAGGATAGTTTTTGAGAAAAGTCCATTAACAGCTGTAGTTTGATCAGCATATGATGAGATGAGGAGAAGAAATTGTGCTGATTATTTTATGAACTCCTGACTCCCCCCACTCTCTAACCTCACTACCCCCATCCCATGAAGTATCAAGCATGGGAACTCAGCAGAGAGAGGACAGAGGAGGAGCGAAGGAAAAGGAGAATTACTGTGGGAAGAATTGTGGAAGTCACGCAGAAATAGTTCTACCTCCTGAGAAATGGAATAAAAATCAAGTCTTTGAGTAGAGAGCTGGAGAGTATTCCATCTGGTTCCACCCTGTTTCACATCCTAAATACAAGCACGGTTACCTACTAAGTCAAGGGGAGTTATCACCACCATGCAATGCTACTATTGACCCCCGGGATTAACTAACATATCTAAAGAGGAGTATGCCACAAAAGTAGATGACTTTTAAGAAAGAAATTCAGGAAACTTTCTTCTTATAACATAGACAGTGAGTATGGAAAGTGTGAATTATTTGTTAAAAAATGATTCAAATGCCCATCTCACACTAAAAGTAGATAGAAATTCCATTACAAGACTTTGTGGATTTTAGTCTTAATCCTTGGAATAATTTCATACAAGTAGGATGGGGGGGGGCGGGAGTTTTTTACAATCTCTGACATCCTTTTGCTCCCAAACCATCAAAGCCAGTCGAGCAGCCTAGGTGTCACTTAGGATTCCATTTGTTTGCATGTTATAGAAACCAGCCTAGGTGGCCCATTAAGAACCCACATATCCTTGGAATGTTACTTTCATCCTCACAGTCACAGGAGAGCCCTCAAGACCACCATGCTACAGTAGTGGGAATCATGCTCCAAAGTGTTAGCGTAGCCGCTCCACACTGGAAGAGAGAGAAAATGAAAAGAGAAGGGCAATGGCTGGTGCCACTTTTGTAAGGCAAACAAAGGAGCCCCCACCCAGTCCATTTTCTCTTGCATCTTGTCAGGTACAACTGGACTACATGGCTACCCCTAGCTACAAGAAAGTGACTTTTGAAAAACTGGCACATGGCTGCCACAATCAAAATGAGTTTCTCTTAACATAAGACAGGGGTCAGCAACCTTGTTCTATAAAAGGCCGAGTAGTAAATAAATCAGGATTTGTGGGCCTTACAGTGTCTGTTGTAACTACTCAAGTCTGCCCTTGTAGCAGGAAAGCAAGCATACACAATACACACTGAGGCTGTGTCCCAATACAATTTTATTTATAACAGCAGCCAGCATGCTAGATTAAGCCTGTGGGTCAGAGTTCGGCCACTTTTGATGTAACAGTACCGTATTAGGTAGGCAACTAGCAGATCTCCCATCCCATCTGTCTGCTGTTAGGAATTACTCCCCAGCCCCCTCTCCTACCCCTGCACTGTAGTTCTTAAACACACAAAGAATATACGGATCAGCAAACATGGCATTCCACATTTGGAGAGAGTCCAGCTTCTGGGCTGTCACATGGCTTGGTTTCTAATCCTTTCCTAACATAAGTATCTGTGATTCTATGCAAAGTGAAGCACAGCTACTCTCGTACCTTAGCCATGTCATTTACTCAAGTACAGAAGGGCCCCACAGCGCCGGAGTCTAGAAGTTATAAGCAAAAGTGAAAAAGTGGCTGTCACAAGATGATGAATGGTTGCCCTCTGAAGTTTTGATTTGGATCTTAAATGACAAAACTGGACCAACCAAGGAAACTTGGTAATTTTCTCTGCTGCAGAGCAGCCACCTGGCGAATATCACATTGCAGCCACCAGCCCTTGGCAGAGGTTGGAACAGCAGCTATAATTATAAAGAGCAGGGAGAAGACTCTAAAAATCTCTTCTGAGTGGCAAGAATTCTGAAAATCAAGATAATTACAACACTAGCTCATCTTGATTTGCTTGGCTATTTATAGATGAGGAGAAGCTGATGTGTTGAGAGCTTTTTCTTTTTTTCTTCTTTTCCTATTTGCATTAAATCCTGTGTGGCTCCTCTCTGAAATGTGTGCATATGCTGAGTCCATGTGAGATGCCACCACTGGCACTTGTCATAAGAATTAAATCCCTCTCAAGCTTGTTTACAGCTCAGCACTTGTCATACTGCTCCCTTGAGCTTCATGGCTGGTTGGTTTTTTTTTTTCCCCAGCTCTGCGGAAGATTTCATTTCTTTTTTGTTTATGTGTGTACTTATCCTTGCAGGTGCAGGATAGAAAAAAAATTGCTGTGCCCAGATGTTTTGAAGCTGCAGTAGCATACATACAACTCAGATTAAATAGAAAAATTGCATAAGATAAAGCAGGCACTTTGAGTACAGTATTCTATAGGGTATTTAATAAACTTATCATGTTTTCTTGACAGTAAGACTCTTGAATATAACTTTAGAAACAGAGGAATATTTTAAGTCATCACCAGCTCTCATTTATAGAAGATTTTACAATGAGATTTGTCATTTTTGAGCAGGGCCCATTACATTTACCCCATTTTCAATTTAAAAAAATATCTTCCCAGAGCAGAGCAATCTGAGAATTGGGTGGAAACAATATCTATCAAGCTGTCTCCATTCATTACTGGATTAGTTAGACCTCAGGGATCTGAGGCCAGATTTCACCTAAGTTTTGGAACACAGCAAACATAACCCGAGCACAAACAACCCTCTTGCTGCTCGTTGAGCTCTGTACTAATATGCAAAAGCATACTCCTGGCTTCTGTGTACCCTCAGTTTGGATTTTCATTTACCCAAGGCATTGGATTAACCTGCTTTTGCACATGGCAACTATCAAATAAGGGGAGAGGAATTCAGTTCAGGAGAAGAGACTAATGCTCAAAATTCTCAAGACTCCGCTTCACCAGCCTTCAACAATTGCTTCCCGTGACTGCATGGAGGTAGCTCAGCACCTTTAGCAACTAGTAGTTTTAAATATTCCCTCCCAGCCAAAGCCTAGATTGTGATGCTTGTCATGAAGGCCTATACAATACATCCAACCCTGCTTTGTTACATAGTCCCTGGGGGCCCTGGGCACATGTTGCGGTATTTAGCTTTCCCATGAGATGTAGACAAGTTCCCAGCTGGCCTGCTTAAGATACTGGTTTAAAATAAAACCAATCTCCCTTTGCTTATGAAGCTAAAGGCCCCCAGTAGAATTAGGAAAAGAGCATTCAGGCCTCTGTTTCTTTGTAGGGAGGAAAGGATTCATGCAAAAAAGAGAAGCTCTCACATTTTAATTTGAGTGCCAATTCTGGATCCCCTGTTGGAAAAGCCTTTTATAGTCAGTTCTTGGCCCAGCATCCTGCATCTGCAAGATCAGAGCTTATTAGCATCATCCCTTACTTCTGCCTCCTGACACTGCCACCACAGACTATAAAAGGTTCAGACTATACACAATGAAAGGCAATGGCTCTTCCTTAACTATCACAATGCAGGTTTTGGCTTGCACAAAAAGACTTACACTTCTCTAGTCATAGCCCTAATATTAAACACTCACTTCATTCCATTATCCTCTAGAATCTCACAAAGAACATGGGGACTATATTAGAAATCTATATCTCCTATAATGGGCTGTATGTGAGTTACTATTTAGAGTCAGCCAAGAATACAATCACATGCTGCTTAATGATGTTTTGGTCAATGCCGGACTGCATATACGATGGTGGTTCCATAAGATTATAGCAGAGCTGAGAAATTCCTCTTACCTAGTGACATCGTAGCTGCCTAATGTCATAGTGCAACATGTTACTCGCATGTTTGTTGTGATGCTGGTGTAAACAAACCTACTGCACTGCCAGTTATATAAAAGTACAGTACATACAATTATGTATAAGACATAACACTTGATAATAAATGACTATGTTATCAGTTTATGTATTTACTACACTATGCATTGTATCATTATTTTAGAGTGCACTCCTTTTACTTAGGAAAAAAAAAAGTTAAATGTAAAACAGCCTCAGGCAGGTCCTGCAGGAGGTATTCCGGAAGAAGGCATTGTCGTCATACAAGACGACAGCTGCATGCGTGTTATTGTCCCTGAAGACTTTCCAGTGGGACATGATGTGGAGGTGGATGACGGTGATATTGATGATCCTGACCCAGTGTAGGCCTAGGTGAATGTGTGTGTTTGTGTCTTAGTTTTTAACAAAAATTTTGAAAAGTAAAAAAAAAAAAAAAAATTCTTTTAATTTTAAAAATAGCAAACCACTTTGCTATTTGAATAAGGATGTAAAGAAAGAAAATATGTTTGCATTTTAAGCCAAGTATTACTACAAAAAAAGTTTAAAAAAGAAAAAAGTTTATAAAGTAAAAAAGTTACAGTATGCCAAGGTTAATTTATTATTAAAGAAAGAAAACTTTTAAAAATAAATTTGGTGTAGCCTAAATGTATAGTGTTTATAGAATTTAAAGCAGTGTACAGTAATGCCATAGGCCTTCACATTCCCTCACCACTCACTCCCTGACTCACCCAGAGCTACTTCCAGTCCTGCAAGCTCCATTCATGATAAGTGCCCTATACAAGTGTACCATTTTTTAAATCTTTTATACTGTATGTTTACTGTACCTTTCCTATGTTTAGATATACAAATACCATTCTGTTACAATTGCCTACGATAGTCAGTACAGTCACATGCTGTACAGGTTTGTCACCTAGGAGTAATAGGCTATACCATATAGCCTAGGCATGTAGTAGGCTACACCATCTAGGTTTGTGTAAGTACTCTACACTCAGTGATGTTCGCACGATGACAAAATCGCCTAGTGATACATTTCTCTGAAAATATCCCTGTTGATAAGTGACACATGGCTGTAGTAGGATCCAGGGAGTGTCTTTGGTTTCATAGATGATGACAGTGATATTTATGCTTGTAGATGATTGTTCAATACTGACAACAAAACCATCACATAATTAAAAACCCTATCATTTGTGTTTTCTGTCTTTAATTTGTTCAAAACAGCTCATTAAATACCAACTATTCTCAAGATAGGAAGCCTGTGGATTCTTCAAAATACAGTGGGACTTTGTAAATAAAATTCATTGTTGTTGTTTTGTTAATATAATCTACTACTTCTCCAATAGGGAGTATTATAAATGTTCTAAACATATTAACCCAGCACATTGAGGCTCGTTCAAGCCCAGCTGAAGCCCCATTCAACCACCAGACTCCAGGCGATAGGACCATGGCCACAACAGCCAATAAGATGGTGAACGTTGGAGGTGGCCAGCTCCTCACTCTCAGTGAATCCAGGTGATAACTTCAGCAGACCAGAAAGCACCTGCTTTCCTCTCCCCACCAAATCTTCACAACCACATTCACAAACTTGTGAGATCCCAAAATTAATTTGTATAAAATATTGAACACTTCCACTAAGAGGCAGATATGTTATCTTAGGAAATAGCACAATGAAGCTACTGTGTTTTTCAATGTGTTTATCAGATTGAGTAGAGCCTGGAGCAAAGCCATGAGGACAGGAGTCTCTAGCTGGCAGACTTTTAGGTCACAGGGTAAAAGAAGCCAGAAAGGAGTCTGGTGACTGAGCGTTCTCTTGGGAGGGATGAAGGGGAGGCAGAAGAGGGACAGAGAGACGTTCTACATGCACTTTGCCTGCTTCAAAACTTTGTCTTAGAAGTTGGGCTAGTAAATAACAGGTCAATGGGAGGCAACCTCATCATCTCTGAACCCACAAGTTTGGGGTGCAGCAGGGGCTTGATAAAGCTTTTAAGACAATCATTTGTTTCCTCTTTTCTATTTAGTAGTCCAAATGTGCCTTTCCAGCTCAGCTCTTGCCACTCTAATCCTTATCCAATGCTGGTCACCTTCCTTGAACACCCCATACAATTCTGTGTCTTTGTGACTTGGCTCAGCTGTTTGCTTTCTCTAAAAGGCTCTTTACCACCCTATTTGAAAACCTCTACTCATCTTTTAGATCCAAGCTCAAAAGTGTCCTCTCCTGTGACATCTTTTTTGGGCAGATCAGCCAGTTCCTCCACCATGTTTCTAGTATATGTCTTACACATTTATTGCCTTACATTGGCATTGTTTGAATATTGCGTTCCCACTAAGATTGAACTCCTAGAGAGCAGTGATGGCACTTGATCATCTTCGAATCCTCAATATTTAGCTCACAGTAGTACTCCATATATGTTGAATTAACAAATGAATGAATGAATGAATGGGGCATTGCAATTTTTAAGAGAACAGTATAAAGAATTAGCAGGTGAAAGGGGCCAGAGATCAAGTGCAACTTCATTCAGCTCAGGGCGGTGCCTGGAATCACCCCTCAGCCCTAACAGCCACCAAATCAGGGGACTAAAGGGGATGGCTAATGTTAGCACAAGCACTCAGCTCATACTAATAGTATT
>CAUYRT010045405.1:0-12464 GCA_963574885.1 Lepilemur ruficaudatus
CAGGCATGCGCCACCATGCCTGGCTAATTTTTTACATATATTTTTAGTTGTCCAATTAATTTCTTTCTATTTATAGTAGAGACAGGGTCTCGCTCTTGCTCAGGCTGGTCTTGAACTCCTGACCTTGAGCTATCCACCCGCCTTGGCCTCCCAGAGTGCTTGGATGACAGGCGTGAGCCACTGCGCCCAGCCTCCCTTACAGCTCTTAATGACTGGCTTGCAGCAACTTCCTCTAGCATCCCTTGTAGGGGAAAGGGATAAGGGACGGTGGAATAAAAACCTGTCGCTATTGCCACCTTGCAGCTTGCTACGTTTGCTATAAAGAGGTTGCTGATGCGACTGCCTTGCCAGCAGTCTTCCCTATATGAAAACTTTGTGTAAGACTTCTTTTAGTAACTAGGAAGACTTTATCTCGTTAGTGAAATGGTATACTTTCTTTCATCTAACGAAGATAGCTAAGCATATAACGTGGTTTCCTATGTTGCCTGGGCTGCTGGGGAACACCAAAGAATTCCACAGCCCAATCGCACAGCACTTAACCCAACCTTGGGTCTCGGCGTTGTATGAGGGCTTACAAGACTTAAATAAGAGCTGGATGATTTTCACTACGTGGGTACTTGGTTCTGTGTTATTTTTCTGCTTTAGTAACGTTTGAAAGCACATCCTCATCAGATTTTAGTCCCCATGAGGTGAGGGTCTGTACATATCTGCCTGTTGATGGGGTTACTGTTTCTCTCCCCCTGGTTCCATGAGGGCAAGAATGTCTTCTTAGTTCCTGCTGAACACTGGCACTGGGGCTGGTACACAGAAGGAACTAAACACATTCTGGTGGGAAGAATACATCAACGTTTCTGCCAATTCATGACAATGCATCCTTCTTATTGAAAGGAGCGCTGGACAAACCATGCGTTTGCAAGCTGCAAGAAGAGAGGTGCCTTGGCCATAGTATTGGTTCTAGTGGTTCCAGTGCCTCACACCAAACCTGGCACTTAACAGGCTCTCAATACTAGTCTGCGAAATAAGTGGATGAGTGTATGGACGGACGGATGCCTGGAAGAAAGATGAACGTATGGATGGATGGACAGATGACCAACGGACAGATGAAGAGAGGGAGAAAGGGAAGGAACAGTTGGGAAATGAATTAGGAGGAAAACACAGGTGGGTAGCGACTTAAAATTCAGGGTTTGGTGTGATATTTACAGTTTTAAATTCCCACACACTAGAACCTTGTGTGTGGTTTAGACTGAGAGTCTCAGTTAAGTAAGTTTTCGGTCAGGATGATAAAGCCGGGCCACTGAATCAGTTTCCCAGAGAGGTCTGGAACCCGACAGCAAATATGTCTTATTTTTGTCTCCGCTGTTTGGCAAGAAAAATCCCTAATGTGATGGAAGTCCAGGTATTAAATTAATAAAATTTTATTAACATACTGCCATTGTCCCCGCTGAGTATATAAACCACAAATTCAACATTTAAACTAAATCTAGCAGGTGAAATGGCTTATTAAGGGTAAACTACAGGGACTACCCAGGAGGGGAAACAAGATAAAAAAGGAAGTCCTTCTGTTCTAATAAAAACTCAACTACTTAATTATTGCAAACCTTAAAAAAAAAAAAAAAGGTACAAAGACAAAAGGAAGCTGTCGGTCATGTAAGATGCCAACAACGCCAAGAGCTTCTAAAAAAAAAAAAGACAAAACAAAACAAAAAAAACCCACCACGGTGCTGGTTTGCAGAGAGCTGTTGCTAAGTTTCAGTGAATCACACTTAGCCACAATCAGTGTGCTTTGAATTACGCATCCTGCATCTCTGACCCTATCTGTCATTATCTGAATGGCTTTTTAGTACCAGGACATCGAGCTTCCCCGTGGATTCCCTCCAACCTCACCAGGAAAAAAAAAAAAAAAAAAAAAAAAAAACCAACCTCATCATCATCTGTCTCTCTGGCAGGACATCATCAAAATTCAAACGGGGAAAGGGAAACAGCTTTCAACCCACCTGTACAGAGCGCTCACTGATCACAGATGTGAGCAACGCTTTACTGCCAACAGCAGACCTTGGCTGAGAAACTCCAAATTCCGTACAGCAGCTGCCAGAGTGTGCCAGCCACACTGTGAAAACCATCATCCCTGTCCTGGCACAGAAATCGGGTAAGGACAAGCCCCAAGCTGGGGGTCTTATTCTTTTCTAACCCAGCAACATACCACTCTCTTAGCCTGTGGTAATTAACAGCCAGCAGACTGTGGGCAAAGCAGTGGAGAGCTTTTTTCTTCGGAATGCAGCCCTAGTAATTGGCTTGCTGCTTGCTAATGACATGGCTTCTACAAAAATTAACTGTCACAGGGAATTCTCTTCACTGACTCGGTGAACGCTGGCCCGATACCTTCTTGCTGCCCTCTGAGTTCACCAGGTAATTCCAAAACACTTTGGGGAAGAAGGAATGAAAATGCATCGCAAAAATCCTTCTGCACGCGAAGTTTAAATGGGATGCAAAGCAGAAAAGAACACCTTGCTACCTGATGTCATGCTACCCGTGCCAAACTGCTCTGTTCCCCCCAGCATGGTTCTCAGCAGAACTCCGCTCCATATGGGATGTATAAAATAGGTCCATGTATCAACACAGTACAGCTGGGCTGGAGGAGAGAAACCGGTGGCTCGTGCTAACTCAAGCTTATGAGACACATCTTCCAGATTTGCTTCCCTGTTTCTGAAGGCTGAATGGGTTACTATGACCCAAGGGTAGGGAGACAGACATACGCCCATGCACACACTTCGGCGTCTCTGTGGTTCTGATGTGGGCACCAACCAGCACGTTTCTGCCTAGACATTAACACATACTGACAGGGGAAGCAGCCCTGAAGCCAATGTTCCAATCGCCACAGCGCTGTGCCATCCGAATCCCATCAATTACTGCAGGTTTTTCTCTTTGGAGAACTTAGGACTGGGGTTTAAGAATGCAGGAAGCTCGCTCTCTGATCTCCTTAATAAACTTCTGCCTCGTGCGGCCAGGCTCGGAGACAGGTGGAAAGAATTCAGCTGCAGCGCTTTACAGCTGCAAAGTTTTAAAGAATTCTCCTTTCCTGGATGGCAGAAAACTGTAAATATTCCCTCCCTCCCCCAAATCTTCTAAGCCACATGGAAGCATCCCTCTTTATCCTAATGTTAATGAATCGGGAAGCCCCTTCCACCCAGATCAATTTCACAGGCACTGGAGTTCCAGATTTGGAGTTTTTAAGTAGCATTTTAATTTGTCATTAGTGCCCGGGGAGCAAAAACCCATACCACCAAGCAAAACACTATAGCCTCTAAGCTATTAGCTAACATGTCAACCAGGTAATACATCTTCAGGGAAACCAGATTAGAAAGGACAGCAAAACATCGATTTTTTTTTTTTTTAAAGAATCCTATACCTGCAGCATAATGCTGCTAAAGCTAGCAAAACGACAAAGAACGTTTCCATAGCAAGGAAATGTCTTATTCTCAGTGCTGGGGCAATGACCATTGTTCCATCTGGGCATGGTCATACAGACAGGGCAGGGCAGAGCAATTCTTCCTTAAATACACAGGCTTTTTAGTTTGTAAATAATTCATCCTCCAGTGCTTAAGAAAGCTGAGGCAGAGGATGGGTAGCCATGTGAACGGCTGGGAACAACCAGTTAAGAGCAATGCTACTCACGGAGCAGGTGGAGGCTTTTTTCTTTTTCTTTTTTTCCTCCTTGTTCCAAAGGGAACAATAGCATTTTTATCAAGTTAAAACAGCAAAGAAACTCATCCATTTGAAGGAGAGCTGGGATACCAAACATGCATTCTCTATCCTGGCTCCCGCAGCCTGCCCACAAATCACTACACAGTTAAAGACAAGCCCAAATACCTTCTATACTAAACAGATCCCCAGAACTTAAGAAAATGAGCCCCGGCTCCTGGCTCCCCAATCCACTCAAAAAAAAAACCCATTTAGTGAAGCCGGACAACATACCCTCCCACCCCCGCAGCCCTCCAGCCCCCCCAGCCCCCAACCAGCACCAAGTAAGTGACAAGTCCTTACCGACTTTGGGCTCTTCTTGGGAACGGGCAGCCCTGGAAAAAAATGCAACAAGGGAAGGGGGGGGAGAAATCATTAGCATATAAATGTTACCTTTTCCTTAAAGAACAATCCCCAGGTGTTCCATGGCAACCTAGCCATCTGCAGAGTTATGTCAGATTTCTGCCCAGCATCGGAGTTACCAGGCTGTTCATATCGAATCAAAGCAGGGGGAGGAGGAGAGCGAGAGGCAGGAGATCTATCTGCATTAGCTATGCTGACTTGTACTGCAGCAGCCTGGAGGCTGGGAAAAGAAATTCACAGACCTCAGCGGCCTGGGAAATTGAACACTTGGACAGAATCTCAAATGCTCTCCTGGATTAAGAGAGACTTAACTTACAATTAAGTCCAGGATATTTCCTTTCCACACGATCCACCTGTCAATTGGAGCGCACCAATCAGGACAGAGGAAGGGGTATATATTTAGTTTCAAAGGAGTACACGGTTAAAATTAAATTTTTTCTTCTTTTTTTGTCTTTTCTTTCTTTTTTTTTTTTTCCTCTCTGCCTTTTCAGGAGAGGAAATGCCGTCTTTATTTGGATGAGCTCAACACCAAAACAAAGACGGATGCTCTTTTGCCAGCGCAGAATGATAACGTGCGAACACAGATCCAAGTTGGTCTAGAATCCCCTCTGGATCAGCTCACGCCTGGCTTGATGCCTGCCAGTCATCCAGGCAACCTCCTATGGGGCTTGTTGGAAAGGACCAGAGCTCGGGCTACAGAAAGCATGTCGTTTGGGAGTGGAAAGGAAAAACTGCACAGAGCTCAGAAAAAAGATAATAATGGAGAAAGAGAAAGGCAAAGGTGGTCACTGAATCTAGCTGGCTCTTCCAGAACCCCGTCCCCGGTGGGAGGGCTGGAGCTGCAAGGAAAGGCAGCAGCAACCAGGGGCAGACTTACAGGAAATCTACCACCCGGGGAGTGTGGGAAAGGGAGGCGGGAAAGGAAAATGAAGCACATATTGGTTTTCCAAAAGTAATCATTTCTGCAAGCTGCTGTCTCTTTTTTTTTTTTTTAAAGCAGGGGTTAGAAAGCAAAATGCAGATTCCATCTGTCTAAAGCTGCAAAAGATACACTTGGGATCTGGTGATTTTGCACTGGAGATTTCAACCCGTTTTGGAAAGCGATTCCCATGTGGTGCGATGATTTCAACTTTTTAGAAGTGACCTGTCAAACCATGAGCCGCGGTAGGTTCGGCACAAGTAACAGGAGGTGAGGGAAATGGGTTAGGGAGGAGGAGGCCGCCCAGGTGAGCCAGGAGAGCAAGGCTCATGTGCTCCCTGCAGGTGAGGCATAAAGAGAGTCACTTGCCCTAAGAGGCACCGGTGGGGGTGGGGGACACTCTCTGGCAAGGCTCCTCACACCACCAAAATGCGGTCACCACGGTCTGGCAGAGTGGCTCAGAGCCCATAAGAAACACTTAGCAGCTTGTTAAAAATGCAGAATCCCAGGCTGCACCCTCAAGGGCCCGGGAATCTGCAGTATTAACAAGTATTCCAGAAGATTCTCAGGCAGGGGATCTGAGGACCCTAATTTAAGGAAGTCAGGCAAACCCAGATAAGCAAGGTGCTTTAGAGCCCTCTGTCTCAGTTTACCCATTTAGGAAGTGAAAATAAGATAACTCACTTCCCAAGATTGTTAGGATCATAAGAGAAAATGCTTGAAAGCCTCATACCTGGCACATACTAGTTACTCAAGGTGAAACTCCACCCTTCACCCTCCTTGGCTGATTTATATCATTCAAAAAGGAAGTGCTTATGGTTATCTTGCGCTAACTAGGGAAAAATCATTTGCTAAACATGTTAAAATATAAAAAAGATTGTAAGAGAAACATTTTACCTACAGATAAGAAAAACTGTGTTGAACAATTTCCATATGTCTTTATTCTTTGTTTTTTTTTTTTTTTTTGAAACAGAGTCTCACTCTGTTGCCCGGGCTAGAGTGCCGTGGTGTCAGCCTAGCTCATAGCAACATCAAACACCTGGGCTCAAGCCATCCTCCTGCCTCAGCCTCCCGAGTAGCTGGGACTACAGCCATGCACCACCATGCCCGGCTAAGTTTTTACATACATTTTTAGTTGGCCAATTAATTTCTTTCTATTTTTAGTAGAAACGGGGTCTCGCTCTTGCTCAGGCTGGTTTCAAACTCCTGACCTTGAGCGATCCTCTCCCCTCGGCCTCCCAGAGTGCTAGGATTACAGGCGTGAGCCACTGCGCCCGCCCCCCGTATGCCTTTATTCTTAAAAATAATTATTAAGTGCTTTTTCTTGGCTCATTAATATGATCCCCTTAAGGAATGTTACCAGGTTATATTAGTGTGGGTCACTGTATAAACTTAAAAATTATATAATATGACATCTTTAAATTCATATTTTCTCCTAATTCAGACTGACCTTAGTTAATTGAAATGAACAAGGTCTCACCTTAGTTATCTTTTACTGACTCTGCTGAGCACCCCAATGACCTCCTACAAGAACTTGCAAAGAATGCCCAACGAGGCAGGTAGAATCAGGGAAAAGGGTTTCAATCCACACTCTGCTAATCATTTACAAGACTCTGGCCAATCTTCAGGTCTCTGTCTCTTAAGATCTTCATATATAAAATAAAGGACATTTTTCACTGTCTACCATAAACAAACATTTGCACACATGGTCAAAGGTGCATTCACAAGGATGCTCATTGCAACACTGTTAGTATAAAAGTAACAACTGGAAGTTCTAAAAAGCCGTGGGTGGGATAGCCAACCCCTAATGCAGTCTGCATAACAACATGGACAGACGGTCTCCAAAACATAGCGTGGAGGGCAAACAGCAAGCTGGCAGGTGCAGGAGACAGGTGCTAAACATACACGTGGCTTTGCCTTCCATGAACGTCCACACCAAACTGATAACGGATGTTTCTGGTGGGGCAAAGGGCAGAGATCACAAGGACTCAAGGCTTGAGCTGCATTTAGAATTCCTTTTCAAGAATGGCCATATTTACCTCTCACAAAGGCAACAACACGTTAATTTAAAAATAAACATCATTAACTAATGGCTTTTCCATTGTTAACTGCATAAAACCAACCAGTCTGAAGGATGTGGGGATAACCAATTAAGGCCTGTTTCCAGTCCATGGAACATTCCAAAAGATCCCAGCTCCACTGACACAACAAGCTATATATTACAACAAATAAGAAAATCTTTTTGTTTTTTAAATTTAAAGAGCCACTGGTTCCTTTTTGCTAGCAAGATGCTAAAAACCTTTGTTTTGAAAAGCCACACCTTTTGCAGGAGCTAGAGTGCGTTAAGACCATAAATTAATATTTAAATAGTCAAAATCAAGAGACTCCACTTGATTGCTTTAAAAAAAAATCAAAGATTTGTTTTAGGCCCACATGGTTACTAGATCTTAAAATCTAATAAATATGAACGCTGGAACAAACCTTATTACAACTTATAATTTATTTTAGCCCAAATCAGGTGGATCGAAAACAGCTGGGAGACCTAACAGAAAACACCCAAAAAAAGGTCGCTGCTCGACATGGTGGGATTCTCCAAGACCTAGAAAACCTCCGGACATAGCTCTTGTCTAGCTAGTTCACTGCAGGTGTTGCCCTACCAGCTGGGCCATGATGAGCAGCATCATCCCACACTTCAGGTCACGTCAATGGTTTCCCTTGGACACTCTGTGTTCCTGTGGCAGCAAGAAGGTTGTATAAGTCATGTCACGTGTACTACGTCTGAGACATAAGGGCAGAAATGGCACCAGTCTGAATGGGCTCATCTGGTCCATTCAAGGTAAGGAGGGGGGAGCTTTCAGAAGAGGCAGAAGAAAAAGAGTTCACGGCTGGCACCATCTGCTCCCCGGGTCTGGAAGGCAGCAAATGTCACTTCCGAGGGATCCCAGAAAAATTTTACGAGGAAGCGTACGTTCAAAGCGTGGTCTAAGTGGGATCTACGGACGGCAGAAAAGCTGGAGACTTAAATTTCTAACGGTGCCCCCTTGGAAAAAACAAACGGTAAATTCTCTGCCAGTGACTGGGACCCTGGGACTCGACCAATCAATGTGAGGAGGAGAAATCTGTTTTCCTCTCAATATCAAGGCCACCAACTATGACTCAATGGCAGAATGGCACATGCTTGGTGAAATTTTGTAACGGTTTTACACAGAATAGTTTAGATGAAAAAAAAGTAAAGATATAACACAATACATGTGCATTTGGAAACAAAGAAGATTATACATCAAAACGGTATTTTCTTTGGCTCATAAGATCATGGGTAGCTTTATTACCTGTTTTAGCATCTCTACAACAAGCAAAGCTTTAGTTATTTATAAACACTCACATATAGATACACAGATATCACAATAAATAGAATTCTACACTGCCTTTTAAAATAAGATAAATGCGGCAAATTCCAGAACATTCTATTGCACTTTTAAATCTCTAGATCCACCACTGACCTCTATGTCCTCCAAGAGCTGCTTAGTTTCCCCCAAAATGAATGTATGTAGTTTTTTAAAAAAGCATTCTCTTTAGATGAAGACTTGTGCTTATCCTGTGGACTAAATGGAAACAGGGAAGAAACAGGAGGAATGAGCTGGGCTACCAGGGAAACTGAACACAAGCCAAGTGCTGCCACTTCCGCACTGAGATGAACAAAATGTGGGTCGCTGGGAAAAGGAGCGGGCTTCTCTGGACCTGCTTTCCCCCGGGGTTGAAGGCAGTGAGAATGCCAACCAACCTCCCTCACTGAAACAATCAAGGAAAATTGTGCAAAGGGCTTTGGAAGGGTGAATCATAAACTCACAGTCACATGCAAAGTGGATCTACAAATAGTAAAGATGCCCTATGCTGTTGATGCAAATTTCTTTCATTGTGGCCGGGCGCGGTGGCTCACGCCTGTAACCCTAGCACTCTGGGAGGCCGAGGAGGGAGGATTGCTCAAGGTCAGGAGTTCGAGACCAGCCTGAGCAAGAGCAAGACCCCGTCTCTACTAAAAATAGAAAGAAATTAATTGGCCAACTAAAAATATATAGAAAAAATTAGCCAGGCATGGTGGCACGTGCCTGTAGTCCCAGCTACTCAGGAGGCTGAGGCAGGAGGATCACTTGAGCCCAGGAGTTTGAGGTTGCTGTGAGCTAGGCTGACGCCATGGCACTCACTCTAGCCTGGGTAACAGAGTGAGACTCTGTCTCAAAAAAAAATAAAAATAAAATAAAAAAATAAATTTCTTTCATTGTGATATTCATTCCCCTTTGCACTTGCTCTGGAAATTGGAGCACTTTAATGGAAACATTTTTGGTTTCTTTCTAAGCGTTTCAACAAATGCTGGATCTCTACTCCACACGTCATTGAACAAGTGATTCTTTAGGGTTTTGCAAGGCAAAATGTTGCACTAAAAACATTACTAGGACTGAATCAGGTAATGCAAGGAGCAGGGAACTATGTATTATTGAGAGAGAGGGGGTGGGGGAGGGAGGGGGAAAGAGATCTCCTAGAGACCACCGAAAGCCACTGAAAGGAAAAGACTGTGAAGTCTTGGGGGAGTGGAGGGCTAGTCTCAGATACCAAAGAGGGTAGGAGTATCTCCTGAGCACATCCTCATCTCAGGCCCCACTGGCCTTCTCTGTTACTCTAAAACACCCATCAATGCGTAATCCTAAACTGTGGGACCCTAAAAATACAGCTAACTTTAGCTCCGTAAACTCATCATTAGGAGTCTGTACTAAGGCAAAAACCAGAGTATCTTGTAAAGATTCATATAAAAAGATCGTCAACACAGCGTTATTTAAAAAAAAGGAAACCCTGAACTTCCAAGAACAGAGAACTGAGCAGACTGTTGTTCTATCAATAAGACAAAAAATTATGGAACGATTAAAAATGAGTACAGTGAAGAATATTTAGTCACTGGGGACAACAGTAACAATGTAAGACACAAAGGCAGAGTAAAAACTACACATAGGGCATATAACCTTTGTCAAAAAGTATATATATATATACAATTCACCTATGTACATCATACATCTAAAGACTAAAGGGAATGTATTAAAATATTGCTTCTGGCCGGGCGCGGTGGCTCATGCCTGTGATCCTAGCACTCTGGGAGGCCGAGGCAGGAGGATCGCTCAAGGTCAGGAGTTCAAAACCAGGCTGAGCAAGAGCGAGACCCCGTCTCTACTAAAAAAATAGAAAGAAATTAATCGGCCAACTAAAAATATATAGAAAAAATTAGCCGGACGTGGTGGCGCATGCCTGTAGTCCCAGCTACTCGGGAGGCTGAGGCAGGAGGATCGCCTGAGCCCAGGAGTTTGAGGTTACTGTGAGCTAGGTTGACACCACGGCACTCACTCTAGCCCGGGCAACAGAGTGAGACTCTGTCTCAAAAAAAAAAAAACAACCAGAGTTTGTTGTAGCTCTCTGGGCTCAATGGCTGGCATTCCTACTCAAGCGTCTACGCTACTGAAGTACTGGGTCATGGCCTTGGTGGAAAATGTGATAAAAAGCTGTTACAGCCTCTCCCAAGCAAAGCCGCACAGAAGCACAGAGTCTCTGAAACCTTGACCAGCGCCCCCGAGACCCCCATTGCTGTCATTCGTGTCCAAGCACGTGGCTATAGCATCAGAAGCAATGCCCAGGGTGAGGAGCACTTCAGCTAAGTTTTTACCTTCAGTAAGGGCAGCACACATAAAACATGGTATCTGCAAATAGAAGGTACACGGAGGAGAATCAAGCAGAAAGGGAAAAGCTGCACCACCTGCTTCTCCTTTCCTGGGAAGATCTAAAAGACACATCTTTAAAAAAAAAAAAATCATGAGAGAAACCACATTAAAGAACAAGCCGGAACGCTAATAATTATTGGCAAAAATGCTGCTCCGTGGGAAAAAAAAAAAATAACGTGCTTCCTAGGAAGTGTCTTTATTGGTGGGGGGCAGTATGGCCATGGGTCAAGGCGGCAGGAGATCCCTGAGACACAGACATGGAGGGAAGAGATGCCAGAACAATCTGTGCCTGCTCCCCCCAATCCGAATTATTATTTGACTACAGACTAGCGGCTCTAAACGAGGACCATCGACAGCCAGCGACCCTTCTAAAAAAAAAGCCATCCGCATCATTTCCTGCCAACCCGTTTTTTTTTTTCTTTGTTGAATACAGAATATATAAGCCATTGAAATAAATTTAAACTGCCCTCTCCTTACTGATACAAATGCTAAGAACAGGCTGGGCGCCGTGGCTCACGCCTGTGATCCTAGCACTCTGGGAGGCTGAGGCGGGAGGATCGCTCAAGGTTAGGAGTTCGAAACCACGCTGAGCAAGAGCGAGACCCCTTCTCTACTAAAAAAATAGAAAGAAATTAATTGGACAACTAAAAATATATAGAAAAAATCAGCCAGGCATGGTGGCGCATGCCTGTAGTCCCAACTACTCGGGAGGCTGAGGCAGGAGGATCACCTGAGCCCAGGAGTTTAAGGTTGCTGTGAGCTAGGCTGACGCCACGGTACTCTACAGCCCGGGCAACAGAGTGAGACTCTGTCTCAAAAAAAAAAAAAAAAAAATGCTAAGAACACTCCAGAAAACAGGAAAAGGAAGGCACAGTCAGCCCTAACTTTTTCCACTGAGGGCAGGAAGGAGAATTCACTGATTCATTTAGGCGAACTGTGCTGAGGGCCTATTATGTGCCCAAGAGCTGGTATGAAATGAGGCAGCGAACAGACCCTACGAGGTCCCGATTTCGCAGTGCTCTCGTTCTGCGGGGAAACAGAGAAGACACAACTGAGCAAGCAATTGCAGAGAGCGGTAACTTCTGTGATGACAGTGAAGCAGGGTGACGGAACACGCCTGGGATGCAGAGCTACTTCACACTGGGTGATCAAGCAGGTCCTTCTTGTAGAGGCAGCGTCTGAGCTAAGACCTGAATGATGAGAAGGAACAAGACTTACCGGGCTCTGCCACGTGCCTGGCAAAGCATTACTGAAGAGAGAAAGGCAAATCAGACATGGGCCCTTCCCTGGAGGACCTCACAGTCTGTTTTTCCTTTTTGAGACAGAGTCTCACTCTGTTGCCTGGGCTAGAGTGCCGTGGCGTCAGCCTAGCTCACAGCAACCTCAAACTCCTGGGCTCAAGCGATCCTCCTGCCTCAGCCTCCCGAGTAGCTGGGACTATAGGTATGCGCCACCATGCCCAGATAATTTTTTCTATATATTTTTAGTTGGCCGATTAATTTCTTTCTATTTTTAGTAGAGATGGGGTCTCGCTCTTGCTCAGACTGGTTTCGAACTCCTGACCTTGAGTGATCCTCCCGCCTCGGCCTCTCAGAGTGCTAGGATTACAGGCGTGAGCCACCGCGCCTGGTCCACTGTTTTAAAAGAGAAAAAAGCAATGCCTCAATTTAGAGTGGGGGGTGCCA
>CAUYRT010045406.1:0-36025 GCA_963574885.1 Lepilemur ruficaudatus
ACGACCTCTCGCCTTCTCCTGGACGGGGGCTGCCCTCGACTCCCTGGACCCCGACAGCCTTCACTCCTCAGCAGTCACCATCACCCCGAGGCCCCGGGACCACGGCTCCAACCTCACCTGTCAGGTGAAACTCCAAGGAACTAATGTGACCACAGAGAGAACTGTCCAGCTCAATGTCTCCTGTGAGTTGGGGAGGGACAGCCGGGTCACCAAGGGCAGTGGGAGTGGGGTTTGTGCGTGTGTGTGTGTGCGTAAAAGAAAGAGCAAGGAGAAGGAAAACCTGCAGAACCTTGGCCCATGGATCTGAGCTTGGGAGTCCAAGTGGGGAGGGGGCCGAGGACAGCCTTCCCCGCTTTCCCGGTTTCCGTGGCCCCTCCTTGGACATTTCCCAGGCCCACGCAGATCCACTTCACACCTGAAGTTGGGCCATATCTTTCTATCCCAGATGCTCCATGGAACCTCACCATCAGCATCTTCAGAAATGGCACAGGTAGGGAAGACCCTCCTTCTCTGGAGCTGGGACCACCTCTGGGTCCTCTCTGAGTGCAGTGTTGGGGAACCAGAGCTTGAAATGGGCAGCAGATGTGGGAAGAGCAAGAAGGAGAATTACCACTCTCTGGCCCCCACCTCCTGAGAGCCCAGTGTTCATTCGCGGGCACACGCAGCATCACTCTGCTCAAAGCCATGAGCAGGCAGACCTCGGATCCTGTCCATCTACCATCCCTCCTGTGACCCAGTTCATACCACAGTCGTGGAGGACCAGTCCTTGCCCACCTGGTCTCTTCAGAGCTCGGCTCTGTGTCCTCCTCTACCTGTCCACTCCAGCCTCCTTAGTCCTATTTCCTGGCACGTTAGCTGAATCTATTTCCCAAAGCCACCAGGGGCTCTCTGCCCTCTCTCTGCCACACAGTCCAGCACATACCAGTGAGATACTGAGCCTTTTCTGAAGATAAAAGGCCCACACATTTTTGGTCAACTTCCTGAGGGTGTAAAGGCCAAGCCTTTTAACCAAGGTGAAACCAAGCCAGCATGGGCCAGGGGAAGAGAGGGAGATGTCAACCGGATCCTGGGAAGGAGGGAAGGAAAGGGACTGTGGCCACCCCTCCATCTCTCTTTCTGTCTCCTTACAATCTCTCCCCACAAAGCCCTCGAGATCATGCAAAACACCTCGTCCCTCCCCGTCCTGGAGGGCCAGGCTCTGCGGCTGCTCTGTGATGCTGACAGCAACCCCCCTGCACACCTGAGCTGGTTCCAGGGGACCACAGCCCTGAATACCACCCCCATCTCCAGTACTGGGATCCTGGAGCTGCCCAGAGGGCTGTCTGCAGGAGGAGAATTCACCTGCCATGCCCAGCACCCCCTGGGCTCCCTGCAAGTCTCACTCAGCCTCCCTGTGCACTGTGAGTTTGGGGGCACCTGAGGCCAGAACCCCAAGGTATTAAGAAGGGGAGAAGCCCCTGCTGAGTGCTGTTCTCTGTCCCCAAGACCCCCCGCAGCTGCTGGGCCCCTCCTGTTCCTGGGAGGCCGAGGGGCTGCGCTGTAGCTGCTGCTCCCGAGCCCAGCCGCCCCCCTCTCTGCGCTGGCAGCTCGGGGAGTGGCTGCTGGAGGAGAACAGCAGCCAGGGCTCCTTCACAGCCACCCCCAGCTCAGCCGGGCCCTGGGCCAACAGCTCCCTGAGCCTCAGAGGGGAGCTCAGCTCCGGCCTGAGGCTCAGCTGCGAGGCCCGGAACGTCCACGGGACCCAGAGGGGCACCATCCTGCTGCTGCCAGGTCAGGGGGCGTGCTCTGGAGGCTGGGGGTGGCCGGAGGGGAGGTGCACGGATGCAGAGTGAAGGATGGTGGGAGAAAGGGGCTGGAGCTCCAACAGAAGGCGGTAGGGAGGACAGGGTCTTCCATCTCCTGGCTGATCGGGTGCCTGGAGCAAGCTCCACACGGAGGTGGGAAGACATGAGGCTGCGTCCTGGGAGCGTTATCTCTGAGGCCTCTCTTCTGCAGGGAAAGCAGTCTTGGGGGCTGGAGTGGTTTCTGCGGCCCTTGCAGGTGCCGGTGTCATGGCCGTGTTCTCTATCTGTGTGTGCCTCATCTTCTTCTGCATGTAAGTCTTGGTCCCAGGGAAGGTACAGGGAGGTGTGTGGTAGGGAGGAGGAGAGAGGTCGCTGAATCCCAGAAACACAGAGCTGAGTAGATCCAGAGGGGTCCTCTGTCTTTTTCCTAACAGCTTTATTGAGATATACTTCACATTCTGCATAATTCATCCATTGAAAGTGTACAGTTCAGTGGCTTTCGGTGTATTTACAGAATTGAGCATCCTTCATCACAATCAATTTTAGAACTCTTTCATTAGCCCCAAATGAGAAAGAAACCAATGAATTGGTTGAATGAATTGTCCTCCTTCTGCAGACACCCCTTGGGGCAGCTCCAAGATTCCACTTCTTGGCTATTATGAGTAACACTGCTATAATCATTTGTGTACAAGTTTTTGTGTGTAAGACGGGGTCTTTAGTGATGGATATTTAGTCCTTGGCCACCTTGACCAAATCCCTGGTCATCTGGGAGGGTAGAGCCCCTGCTTGCATGTTAGGAACATCTCCAAGTCCAGTTCCAGGGCCTGGATGCCTCAATCGTCATTTTCACCATCTTAACGGGGGTCGGGGCAGCCTGCTCACATGAGCCTGAGCCATCCGGGCTGCATTGTGCTGGTTTCTTCCCCTAGCGTGAAGGCCCACAGGAAGCAAGCCACCAGGAGACCAGAGGGAAGGGATGATGACCCTGTTATGGGTACAGTTGCCTGGGTGAGTGATTTGGGCATCTTCTCATGCATGGGGGCCCCTAAACGTGTCCACTCAGCAAGTCCAGACTGAGGTCCTTGGCATTTCACCAAACCTGCTCCTCCCTGGTCACCTGGGCAGATACCTGGGAGTTACTTTCTCTCCTGTTCTCCCCCTTCATCTCCCAGAGCCAACAAATCACTATGTCCTGTGCAACCTTATTTCTAAGTACATCTATTAATACATCTACCCGTGTGACTCCCTGATCCCTCCCCAATAGCCACTGTTCTGTATCTTGTCTTCCCAGTGTTGCACATGTATGTATACTTGAAATATACACTTAGTTTTAATTGCTTCTGAACCTAGGAAGAATATCACATATCATGCTCTGTGCAATCTTCTTGGACTTGCTTTGTATAATAGACCCAACATTGTGTTACAAAGATTCATCTATGTTGTTGTACAGAGTTGCAATTTATTCATTTTCCCCACAGTATAATATTTCACTTTATGATTATGTCTGTTATCTAAGCTTATATTGGTGGACATTTGAGTAGTTTCCAACATTCTTATTCATGTCTCATTGTATGAGCATGTAAGAGCTTTTCTTTTGCATTACCTAGCAATTTAATTGCTGGATCACAGGGCATGTGGATGTCCATCTTTACAAGATCACTGAAATGGCTTTTCAAAGGAGTTGTATCCATTCACACTCCCATCTATGCCTAGGAGATTCTGTTGATCTATAATCTCTCCAACACTTGCTTTTCTCAATTGTCCGGTCATTTCACTATCTCAGTATGGTATTGATTTGCATTTCCTTGCTTACCATTGAAGATGAAAAGTCTCTCTCCGATTTTACTGGCATAAGCACACACTCTCTATAAAATGCCTGGTCACGTCTGAAGTCCATTTTCCTGTTGGGTGTTTGGCTTTTTCTTATTGAATTTGTTGGATTTATTGAATTTGTTGCTTTATACATTTTTATACTAATTTTTTTTCTGGTTATATGTACATATAACCAGTAAGTAGCTTGTCTTCACTTTTCTTGAGGTGACCTTTGGTGAACCTAAGTTCTTAATTGTTATATAATCATATTCACCAATCTTCTCTTTTCTACTGAATGCCTCTTGGGTCTCATTTAAGAAAATCTCTTCCATTCTAAGATTAGAAAGATGTTCAAATAGAGTTTCTATTGAAAGTTTTATGTTTTCCTTTTGACATTTAAGTACTTAATCTACTTGGAGTCTGTGTGGTGTGTGGTGTTGAACAATCTATGTTCCTCCTTTTTTTGAAGAACCACTTCCTCCCTCTGTCCTCCATTGAACTGCAAGCCGATTCTGTCATATATCAAAATTCTATATATGAGTGGATCTCTTTCTATGGTCTCTATTCTATTCCAATGGTCAATTTTTCTGTCCCCAAGTCAGAACTGTCGATAGAGTCAACAGAATCTATAAACTCAAAAATAAGTCCTGATATTAATAGAGCAACACCTCCTCTTTAATATTCTTCTATACTGTCTTGGCTATTCTTGGCCTTTTGTTTTTTCATTTCAGTGTTAGAATCAGTCAAATTCCAAAAACTACTCCTGTTGCTATTTTGATTAGAATTACATTGACTCTATAGTTCAATTTAGAAAGAATTTGTTTACAAATTCAAGTTTTCTTAGCCCCCAAAATAGGTATCTTGTATTTGTTTAAATCTTTTTTAGTGTTTTCAAGAAAGATATAGAATTTCTTCATGCAAGTCTTGCACATCCTGTGTTATTTTTCTTCCTATTTGTTTTTGTTGCTATTATAAATGTTATCTTTTTAAAAACTGCATTTTCTGATTGCTAATTGCTAGAATGCAGAATGAAAGTATTTTTAAAAAATAAATTGTTTTATTGGGATTAAAAAATACCACAAGTTGGTCTTGAGTGTCATTTAGATCTTGTTGCTTTGGTAGCTGGAGAATTCTTAAATTTTATTAATAAGCCTACTGCTCTGTCCTTTTTCTGAGATACAGATATTATCTAAAAAATTAGTGATATTCTTATTTCTAGCTATCATAGGTTGTTGAATCAAAGCAGCTGAATTTGACACAAATGTAACGTTACTTCCTTCAAAATTCATCTCATCTTTTTGGGCTTCAGGTACTAAGCAAGAAACACTTGGCCACATGTATACCCTGCAGGTGTATTTTTCTTCTAAAAGATTCCATATTTCAACAAATGATCCACTTTCCTGAATAATTCACTTTGATGGTGGAGGGCAAGCACACAGACCTAACCTCATCTGGCAACGGAAGTCCATGTGACACCTCAGACTGTGGGCAGTACGTGACTACAGATTGTGTGAACAGTTGCCAGTTACTTTTCATTTCCCCACCACCTGGCAACACAGAGCTTCTCCTTTTTGTTTCCCACATTCATGGGGTTGAATTCCTCTGCTGGGTTCCTCTAGGGCCTCCCCTATAACTGTACTTCTTTTCAGAGTGACACTCACCTCTTCTGGGTGTCGGCTGTCTGGGTACCGAGAATTGCCTCCACTCGGTAGAGGCAGTGCGCGAAACTCAGTTACAATTCTCATTGCATTAATGTCCTTCCACCTTGCTAAGCCTATTCATTCAAATAATTTGTAGATAGAAATCGAAGTATTTTTAATAAATGTTTTTCATTTTAAGAAATATCACGAATTGGTCTTGGGTATTATTTAGAGTCTTTGGGGATTTCAAATTAGATGATTAGATCATCTGAAAGATAACACCTTTATCCTAAACCTTAGGATAGCACCTTTATTTTTTATCTTATTTCTTCCCTTTATCCTAAACATTTTATTCAGTTTTCTCATCTTAATATGCTGGCTAAGACTCCAGTCAAAATAGAACAGACGTGGTCATCATGGGCCTTTTTTACTACTCCTTATTTTCACGGAAACCCACAGAACATTCTGCCATTTAAATTGGTTTTTTCATTGAGCTTCTTGGGTGCATAGGTAAAAAAAGAGAGAGAGAGAGAGAAAAAAGTTGGTTTTTGTTAACCTTCATCTGATTAAGGAAGTTCCTTTCTATCACTAAATAACTTTAAATTTTTACCATAAATTTCTGTTGAACTTTTCAAATGCGTGTACTGATAGGATTTTTTCCCTCTTTAATCTATTACCATGGTGAATGAAAATTAAAGATGTTCTAATATAAAACTAATCCCTCATTCCTGGAACAAAACCATATTGTTCGTGGTATGTATTTTTTGATACCCTAGTAGATTCAGCTTGATAGAACCTTTGCATGGGTCAAATGGACTTGTCATTTTCCTTTCTCCTCCTGTTTCTTTTGTTTGGGCATCAAGATAATGTTGAGGGATTGGGGACTATTCTCTCTTTTGTTATTATCTGGAAGAGAGTGTTTAAAATTGGAATGATTTGTGTCTTGAGTGATTGATAGATGTCACTTGTAAATCTATCTGGGCCTGGTGGTGTCTCTATGTGCAATTTTTCTAATTCAATCACTTTATGTGTTCTTCAGTGAGCTTCTTGTTCATTTTACTTAAGTTTTATAATGTTTTATGGGTGGTATTCTATTGTCTCTATATTACTGATTTTAGTGAGATTACTTCCCTTTTATATTCCTGACATTGGTTATTCATGACTTCCCTCACTTTTTTTTTCTAGCTAAATCTTATTAATTGTTTGTCTATCTCATTATCGGTTTCAAAGAATCAACTTTTGGGATTGTTGATTTTCTCACTGTGTCATTGTTTTCTACTTTATTTTTACTTTCATTTTCTCAGCACCGTGCCTTCTCACTTTGGTTTATTCTGATGTTCTTTTATTAATTTTTAAGCTGGGTACAGAGCTAATTAATTTATAGCTCCTCCTTCTTCATCAAAGTAACTATAGATAAATTTCTCTCAAAATGCCACTTTTATCCCATTCCACAAATTTTGATATGTCCTATTTTAATATCATTCAGTTCTGGATATTGTTAAAACACCTCTGTGATTTCTTCTTTGAATCTTAAATTATTTGGGATTAAAAAATTCCAAATGTATGGGGATTTTAAACATCTTTCCACAATTAAAATCTAGCTAGATGCTTTGTGGTCAGAATACATAGCATTTTGGTTTTTTTAGAGATGGGGTCTCCTTCTGTTGCCCTAGTTCACTAGCTATGATTACACCACTGCACTCGAGCCTCAGCCTCCCAAGTAGCTGGGACTACAGGCACGCGCCACCACATCCAGATAATTTTTAAAAAATTTTATATAGAGACAGAGTTTTGCTATGTTGCCCAGGCTGGTCTAAAACTTCTGAGATCAAATAATCCTCCCTCCTTGGCCTCCCAAAGTGCTGGGATTACAGGTGTGAACTACCACTCAGCCAAAATACATGGTGTTTATGATACCTATTTTTTAAATTTAAAAAAAATTTTGATTTATTGAGACTTGACCTGAGACCTGTACATAATGAATTTTTGCAAATATTTCCTGTGTGCTTAATAATAATATATTTTTATTTCTTTAATCAGCAGGCCAGTGCATTAATCGTAATGTTTGAATCCAAATCTTTAATAGCTCTTCCTGACTTGTCAACACTCGAGAGAGGGGGGTTGAAATCTTACATTATGATAATATATTAATATTTGTCAATTTCTCACTGTAATTCTATCAATTGTGTTTCTTATATTGGATGTGCTTTTAAATCAAAACCATATATTTTGGAAGTGTTATATCTTCTTGATGAATTGAACATTTTATCACACAGTGATTCTCTCTACCCATATTGATACTTTTTGCTTTAAAGGCTGCTCAGCTGGAGCTTGACAAAGCTATACCAGTTTGTTATTGGTTAGTTAGATGCTTGATACTTTTTCATCCTTTTTTCCCTCCAACATTTTATGTATTTATGCTTTAGCAGTGATTTTTGTAACAGTACATAACCAGGGTTACAAAAGATCCAATTTGGCGCCATCCTCTGTTGAGTTTACTCTGTTGGTATTTATTGTGGTTGTGGATTTTTTTCTACTCTTTTACCTTTTACTTTCACTTGGTTCCACTTTTTCAGTATTTCTTTTTCTCCTTTCTTACTTAAAAAATTAATCTCTTGCCAGGCGTGGTGGCTCACGTCTATAGTTTTAGCTACTTGGGAAGCTGAAATGGGAGGATCGCTTGAGCCCAGGAGTTCGAGTCCAATCTGGACAACACAGTGAGACCTCTTCTCTAAAAAAACAAAAAGTAAAAAAAATTAATATCTCTGTCTTACTAACAAAAAGAGATTGGTATGCTTTTATGTTTCTTGGTCTCCTCTCCCTCCACTCCTTATAATCTTGGTATTTTCTACAGACGTGCGGATTTCATTCTGAGTTGTTATGAACATACTTAACATTTTTCTATACTTTGGTCTTTAAAAAAAATACACAGCTTCACATTTTACTGAGGCATTTTGTCACCTTTGTGTCTTACACTTATCTCAGAATTTCCTGGATTTTTTCCTTTTTTTATTTGCATTCTTCCTCCCAGTGTGTTTTCAATTTAGCTTTCTCTGTATTAAGGCTTCCGAGGACTTGTGTGTCTGAAGATACTTTTTTATGTCCTGCATTCGAATTTCATTTGGCAGGACAGAAATTCTAGGATCAAAGTGATTTTCCTTTTATGCTTTAAATTTCCCTCCACTGTGCCTTGCAGCCAGTACTGCTGTTAAGAAATCTCACTTCATGCTGCATCTCACATATTTGTAGGTAATCTCGTCATTCTCCCTGACAATTTTTACGATTTTCTCTTTGGTTTTGACATTCTTAAGATTTACTATACTGTACCTGGGTGTGGGGTTTCCTCATCTTTTTTCTTGCCCTCTCAGCTAAGGTGGTTCATCTTTCTTTAATTCTAGAAATTTTATTTCCACTATTTTTTCCAGATAGCTCCTCATTTTCTATTTCATTCTCATCTCATTTAAAGACTATTCTTATCTGAATATTAAAGTTTTCTGTTTCTATCTTCCATCTAAATTAACCTTTTTTTGTACGTTCTGTTCCTCACCCTTCCCTACTTCCTTTTAGGGATTTCTCCAAATAGCCCTTCCAGCTCGCTAATTAGCCCTCAATTATATTCATTCTATTCTTCCTTCCATCGTGTTCTCCCTATTATGTTTTCCAGATATAATGTTTCCACATGGCACTTTTTGCATAAAGTACATAATTACATAATTTCTTATTTATGTTTCACATTCGTTTGACGTACACAGTTTATTGGTATACATTTTTATGCCTGTTTTCATGCTGCTAATATTATCACTTAACCTCTTTCAGTGCATTTAGTATGCGCAGTTTAAATTCTTGACCAAAGCGTTCTAATACCTGTGCTTCGGGTGGTCTGCAAGGTTCCGTTGGTTTGCTCTTCTCCTCAGTTGCCCAGTCTTCTGGGCTGTGAGCTCATATCCCCCCTGGGCTTGTGCTTCTCTGTCTGGCAGTGTTTACTGAATGCGGGTGAAGGGGAGACGCTGGCTTGTGTTGGGCTTGCTGAGCTCAAAGGAGAGATGGGGACAGGCCCCAGGGTAGAGCCCCCCAGGGACCAGAGCTATGGCCAGCCACTCCCACTTCCTGTCACCTCAAGAAGGCAGTTTAAGTTGCCCCTTCATCTTCAGACCTTCATGGAGAAGGGTCACTGGACAGAGGCTCTCCTTGGATTGTGATTCACCAGCCTGGGGAGTTTGGAGTGGAGAAAATGGAAATGAGAAGGTCAAAGGCCAGTGAGACCCAGCCTCTGTTCTTCTCCTCACCCTGGTGGGCCTTGGGTGCTTATCCAACACTGGCCTCATGGACACCTGCACATCATTCCTGCCTATACTCTGAATTCTGCAGCGAGGGGGCAGCCAGTGATTGTCCCAAGGCAAGGGCAGAGAAAGAGCAGAATTCAAGTGTGTTTGGGGTAACCCATCGTCTCATCAACAAGCCAGCTGCCCCCACACACACGCAGCTTCCTCAGCTCTCCCAGCCCACTTGTTCAAATTAGCCCCCCCTTTCCCCCAGGGATTTCAGTGTGATTGATTGGTCAGTCACTGACTGATTTATAAAAGTTTGTTCATCCAAGAGTTCTTTCCTTAGTTCCTCTGCTGTTGGATCTTGGAGAAGAGAGCCAGTAACAGGTGTGAATTCACTGTCTTGATAAGAACTGTGGTAGAGAGAGCTTTGCTTTTTCCCGTCACTTTCCTCTCAACCCTTCTGTGCATTTTTGTACTGTAGGCAGAATGATAAAGCAATTCACAGCCTAGTCCCTGGAGTTTGATGTCCTGCATTCAGGTTCTGGATTCACCTACTTGCAAGCTGTGTGACTGTGAATAAGCTAATGAACCTCTCTGTTTCTTTGTTTTCTCTTCTGGAAATGGGGCACTGAGATGCTGGATTCCTGTCTCACTGGATTGTTATAAGGAGTGCTCAGAAGAATGCCTAGCTCACAGGGAGCTCACTTACAACTGTTACCTAGTGTTACTGTTCCCCTCCTCTAACAAGGAACTGCATGAGAGCAGGTGTTTTGGACTGTTTCAGTCCCTCTTGTGTCCTCATTTGCAAGAACAGCACCTCACACATAGCAAGCTCTCAGCAAAGAGTTATTGAGTAAAAGAGTGAACATGTCGCTTTGTCCCCCATATTAATCTGACCTGTATCTTGTCTTATGGTTATCAATTTAACCCTTTTTTCATATACTGTAAGGCTGCTGATGGACACATGTCTTTATTCTCCTCTCTTTGCCTGCAGTAATATCACTGTGATTAGCTATTTTTGTCATTTCATCTTGCTTGTACTTTTTTTCTGACATTGTGAAACCGTTTTTTTCCTAACCTGGAATCCTTTTATTTTTAAAAAAACCTGGTCTGCTATTTGAAGGCTAATGTTGCTTTCAACATACATTTCCTTAGCACAATGGGTAAGGGTGCGGCGGCGGTGGGAGAGGGAGGGAGTTGCTTGCTGGTGTGTGTGTGCCATCTTTGCTCGGGGACTTGGGCTCTGCTCTGTTTTGTTTCTGTTTCATGGAACCTGTGTCCAGGATCCAGAATTGCCATCTCTTTTCCAGTTTGCACATAAAACGTCTGGTAATGTAGCTGAAGGTAGAAATTTGCTTCATCTACAATCCACCCCTCCTACCAGACTGCAAGCTGCCTAGGTCAGGGTCTATGTCACACTGTACACCTGGCCCTTAGCCCAGGACCTGGCACAAGGGAGATAGGCTGGGCTGAATTCTGGCTCCAACATTTATTAGATGAGAGACCTTGGGCAAGCTATCTACCCTCTTTCCACCTCAGTTTCCCTATCTGTAAGGTAGGGATAATTACAGTGTCTTTCATACTGTTGTTTTGTGAGGATGCAGTGTGATTAGTAAGCCCTCAATGTGATCTAAAAATCATAGCCTTACAAAATTTTAAATGAGTGAGTAAACAGTTGAGTTCATAGGAAATGTATGTGGAATAAAAGGATGATGGGATAAATGTCGCATCAGCCCAACTTCCCCCTGGGGACCATGTGTTGTATTTTCTCTTGAGGTCCCTCTCTGGAGAGTGGTCATAAACTCTAGCCCTGCCCGGTGGGGACACAAAGGATTTTGTCATGAATGTCTGCAGTGTGCCATTCACAGAATACTTTTTTATCCTGGCAGATGGCATAATGCTAAGTGTTCAGCCCATGACCAGGTGTCCCTCTCACAGCAAACTTTTGTATACTGGCAGATGCCCTCAAGGCTCTCATGTGTCTGTGTCCATTTTATTTCTACCAAGACAGCCATTCTGTAGGAGAGCCCTGACCAGGAAAGAAGTTAGGTTAGGGTGTGTTGGTCAGGTGAGATGCAGAGGAGGCAACACAACAAGACATATGAAATAACAGAAGCAGTTTATTACTTACAGATCCTAGAGAGAAGAAGGCAGAGCCCCTCACAGGACCAGCAGGAAGGGAGGAGCTTCCTGGGACACACACGCTCAACCAGTGGTGGAGGGAATCTGAAGCCAAATCCTGAATAAGAGTCCAGGGTATTACTCCAGCAGGCTTCCCACAGGGAGTTGCAAATTGGCAGGTGTAGAGCAGTCGGGCATAAGTTCTGTGGAGTCACGCTGTGCCTGAGAGGTGGTCACTACAGCAGAGTTGAGCAGCCCGGGACAGGTGTGGGGTTGGGGGGTGAGTCAAGTAGGTTGTATCCAGTTGTCCCATAGGGAGGTGGTCACCAGGAGGTGGTTGTGTAAGGCAAATATCTGAATTAGCCACTTTGAGGAACGGGGGAGAAGTAGAGAACTAGAAACTGTCTCAAGGGTAACTAAGCCCTGCTTCTGGTATGAGAAAGTCCAACTTATATTCTAAAGGAATGCTGAAGCAACATAAAATTGTAAGAATTCACTATGCCACGCCTGCCTCTTGGTTCCTGCCGTGACTCCTTTCTCTCCCCTTTACTCAGGGTTCCAGGCAAAAGCCCTGGCCAGACAGCCCTCCAGACCAAGAGTCCCCTGCAGGGGACACCCACCCCTCGGGAGAACAGGAGCTCCATTACGCCTCCCTCAGCTTTCAGGAGATGAAGGTGAGGGAGCCTCAGGATCAGAAGGCCAGATGCAACACAGAGTACTCAGAGATCAAGACAAGCAAGTGAGGACTCGCCCAGAACTCAGTCCTGGCAGGAAGAATCACAGCCTGTCTGCGGGAAGGGACCAGTTGGGTCCTTTGTTGAAGCACAAAGAGCTCTTGGGACAATACTAACATTAACTACTGTGTGAGTGTTTGCAGGTAGAGCAGAATGAAGACAGTTGACAGAATTACAGAGATGGGCTCAAACTCAGGCTCCAGCACTTTCTAAGGCATTGTTATCAAGCAATTCACTTCCTCTCTCTGGGCCTCAATTTCCCGTCCTGTAAATCAGAGATCATGTGTCTTACCTGAAAGGTTGTTTTAAACATTAAAGAAATAAACACATGGAAATCAACCAACACAGGTCCTGGGACATGGTGTGTGTTCAGTGCTTGCTGGTCTCTCTTCTTCAAACAGAAAGGTCCCCCTGGCAAGTTGTCCTGAGGCTGGGGGTGACCAGGCACAGAGAAAATGGCAGCAACGTGTTGACATCACACCACTTCTCAGAACTCTTCACAGACTCCCCAGGAAAGACCAGCTCTCTAGCCTGGCATTCAGTTCATGATGTGGCATCTGATTAATATGTCCTCTTCAGGGACATCTTCTGGCCCCATTTCACCTGCCAATCCTTCCAGGATACCCCTCACCTCCAGTCCTTCCCCGTCTCATTCATGGGACCCACAGGGATCTTTCCAATAGCCAAAGAGCTGACTCTGACTCTTTCTCACCCAAATCCATTCATGGCTCCCTGACCTTAGACAACATATCACAAACACATCACAAACGCCACCCCTTGGCATTTAAAGTCCTTTATGATCTCCCTGCTGTCTACTCATTTCACCCTTTCCTCTTGGCCCACCCTTCCTTTAGCCTTCCATGCCTGTTCACACCACACTCTTTGCAATTTGAGGTCCCTCACCTGGAAGCCAGGCCACCTCGCTTTCATCTGGCTCACACTGTCTTGTCCATCAAACGTGAGTTCATAGATGCTCTTGGGTTGAAAGAGTGGAATAAAAATGAGCTCATTTCCTCCCTCATGTAAAGTTGAACTAATCTAAATTTTAAAAAAAAGCACTAAAGAAAGCACAATAAGCCAAAAATTTTCCAGCAGCACCCAAACCCGGATAAACGACGGTGTTATTTTCTCAACTTTAGAAAGTGGTGACAAGGAAAGGAGTGGATAATTCCAATGTGCTGCTGGGATGCCATTGATTCCCAATACCCACCACCCAAACCCCATTTTCAGAACCATAGGGAATTGAGTGGAGATGATTTTGATCAAGACTTGCATTGAAAAAATCAAACACTTTGGGAAAAAAATGAATAGAAAAAAAATCCTTCACTTGAAAAGTATAGAATACCTAAATACCTACACTTACTAGGACAAAATTTAGGAGAAAGCCTGAACCCAGAGAATCAAGCAGGATATCTAAGCCAAATGCCAAAATTCTGAAGGGCATTTGCCCATACTGAAAACGTGAGCTTTGGTTCTGTGGTCTTGTGTGTGGCCCTGGAAATGAAAGTCAAGGCTATGGCCCAGCCCAAGGCAGGAAATGTCATAGGAGACCTTCCCCTCATTGAATTTGCATCAAGGCAAGGGTAAGTCAAAGAAAACCAAAGACAAGGAGAAAATCTGAAAGCCACCAGAAAAAAAAACGTAAATTACCTTCACAAGACGGGCGGTTTAATTGACAGCTAAATTATAAGCAGCAATGACAAAGAGTAGAAGGAAGCAAACACTATCTCTAATATCAATTTATACTCTACACTCAGTAAAGATAACTCAAAATGAGGATGCAATAAAGATCTTTTGGAGCAGATAAATGGGGGAGTTTATTACTTGTAGAAGAAAAACAAGAGATAGTTTTTAGAATTCCTGACAATAATAACAGCTAAGTATAAATGGGAGTAAATACATTTTACATTTCTCAACATCCATATATTATCCAGGAGGATAGAGCAGTTTTCATTTACTAAAGACTTTGATAAGTTAATTATGCATGCTATAATTTTTATTGTAATGACTAAAAGAATAGAATCATAATGTATAACAAAATAGTAGTTAAAAGTGTACTGTAAAAAACTTAATAAACCAAAAACAAAAAAAAAACAATAATGGAAAGATAAAGTAATGTAGAATGGGTGGCACGCTAAAAATGATCAGATAAATGCTTTTGTTAAAAACAGAGAATCAGCTTGGATTAATATTCCAACTATATGTTTTTTTTACATTATATGCATCTAAAGTATAAGGAAAGAGAAGATCAAAAGTAAAAGCAGACCACATTGTATATTATGCCAACAGTAATTTTTAAAAAGCTGGTGTAGACCTATTTGGTCATACAAAATACTCATTACTACATTGTTCTGTTTATATGAAGTTTGAAAGCAACCATTCTTGTTCCAACATACACACACAGGTGTCATGCTGATAGGCAAAGGTAGGAAAAAGATGACCCCAAATATCAGTAAGATGGTAACTCACAGAGAAGAAGGTTGGACAGGATGAAACACCAGGGGTTCCTGGGCTCCTGGCGTGCCTTCCTGTTCTATTTCTCAGCCTAAGAGATGATTACACAATGTGAATGGCAAATGTATTTTCCATGACGTAAGTACGTAAAAATATTGCAAGCTAGGAAATGTCTGATGTCCTGATAGTCATCTTTTGTTGAAAATTTTGAAGAAAAGATAGTTTTCTTAAAAGAGATTATTACAAAAATTTAATAAGACCTCATTCTTCCCTTCAAAAATCTCCGTAGAAATGGAAAATACCACATCAAGTCTCGGTTTCCCATTCTGCCAAAGGAGCATTATTAACCAACCCTCTCTCAGATCGATCATGAGGAACAAATGGGACAATATTTAGAAAGGCACAACCCTAAGTCTGGAACTCAGGGAGCTTCAATGAATATCCATCTTTTTCCTAATCTCTTATCTGAAGGGAGATCCAGGCATGTTCCACACTTTGGTCCATGAACCAGCAACATCAGTGTAATTTGGAACCTCAGAAAAATGCCTTGTTTTTCCCTGTCACTTAGCCAGGCTAGCACCAGTACGATCCTTAGGTCAACAAGAGGGATGAGAGGGAAAGCACAGAAATGAATCCCTCCCATGACCCTCCTTTCCAAGAGGGAACTCAGCCTTTTCAAAGCCTCTCTGACTTAGGTACCCTGCTGACCTAAGGCTCAGGACCTTGGCCCTGTGAATTTGAATCCACAGCAGAGTTGGGAGTTTCCTGAACTCAGAGCCCAGCTCTGCTCCAGAACCATGGACAGCGCCAATCTTGGCACTAATCGCTCCCCAGGTAGGGCATGGTGGCTGGAGCGCCCCCTGGGGGCAGAACTCTGGCCTGTTTCAGATGCAGAGGTAAGAAGGTTGGGAGAATAGGGTTGGAGACATTCTGTCCTGCAAAGAGAGAGGTGCTGGTTAGAGGGCATCCAGACTTCTCCTCAGTCTCCTTCTGAGAGTCCCCTCATTTTAGGGAAGAGAGGACTTAGCCTCAGATAGACAGTGAATTTCTCAAGGCCACTGAGTCCCTTGCCTCTCAGGGCTGACTCTACCCTCACCCCTTCCAGAAAACCTTCTCTGTGTGAGGCTCCTCCCTTTCCTACCCTTACTTTCCAGTGGGTTGATATTTTGTTATTGCTTTTAATCCCTTCTTTGTACTGTTATAGAGCTCTGTAACACAGAACATGATTTGTGATCCTGTTCTGTGATAAGCTCTATGCCAAATTCTGATTCAGCTCAAATGAAAAAAATGAAGTATCTATCAGGAGGCTGGTTGGGAAGTTACATTTGGAGCTGAGGGGTCCCAGAAATAAATTCTAAGTTTTCCTTTATTCTACATGAATGGCAAGTACTCATATTTGGAAAAGGATTCTGTGGCCTAAGTGGACCACATGATGGAGAGAGTTGCTGTGAGGGGCAGCACAGGCCAGGCGAGGTCAGGGAAAAATGGTTGTGGGTAAAGAAAGGGAGAGACTTGACAAATGAAGATGGGAGGCCTATGTGGCCAAAGGAACTATTTATAAGTCAAAACTCATTTTGGGCCGGGCGCGGTGGCTCACGCCTATAATCCTAGCACTCTGGGAGGCCGAGGCGGGTGGATCGCTCAAGGTCAGGAGTTCGAAACCAGCCTGAGCAAGAGCGAGACCCCATCTCTACTAATAATAGAAATAAATTAATTGGCCAACTAAATATATATAGAAAAACTTAGCTGTGCATGGTGGCGCATGCCTGTAGTCCCAGCTATTTGGGAGGCTGAGGCAGATGGATCACTTCAGCCCAGGAGTTTGAGGTTGCTGTGAGCTAGGCTGATGCCATGGCACTCTAGCCCAGGCAACAAAGTGAGACTTTGTCTCAAAAAAAAAAAAAAAAAGGAAAAAAAAACAACAACTCATTTTGAAGGTGTGAGTGACGGGCTCATGGGAAACCTCAGAATAGGCAAAGAGACACACTCAAGTCAAGTGACTTTCTGAACTCAAATTGACACCAGAAAAACCACAAACATTATACCCAAATACAGTGTGGAAGCCAGGGCCCCAGTTCTCAGTTATAGCTTCTGACCATAAAAGGCAACCTCACAGATGAGTTTCAGTTCAGCTGTCCCTTCTTGAAGCTTCTTATGGGATCAGGCCTGGGCCAGGGGCCAGAAGAAAGAGAAGATTCAGTTTCAGGTAGGTCCTGACCCCTTGGTCCTCCTGAGAGAGATGCTCCAACAATTCCAAGTGAGGAGACAGAGGGGGAGGCAGGCCATGCTCTATTCCTGCTCATTCAGGGAAGTCTTCAATTCCCATCTTTTTATTTTCACTAGGACCATCTGTTACAAACTCTGAAAGTCTGTGTAGTTATAATTACATGAGTGAGAATCAGCAGTAGAGCCTGTGGGATCTTCTCAACATCCTCCTGTGGATCTCATCTCACTTAGCACATGCTGATGGCCAATGAGGCCCTCCATGATCTGGCTCCTTTTCCCTCTGATCTCGCCTCTTCCCACTCTCCTTCAGCCACATAGGTCTCTGCTCTCACATACTCCAGGAACATTCTTGCCTCCAGGTGTTTGCTCTGGCTCTTCCCTTTGCCCAAAGTACTCTTCCCTGTCAATGAGCCCAGCAAACTGCCCTCAGTGAACGTGAGGAACAATGTCACCTTTGAAATCTTCTCTCTCCCAGCTTTTGATTCTGTCTTCCCTCTTCTCTCTCCTTGTTTTTCTCTTCCCCACTTAGTCTCTTTTGGGGGAAGACTCTTCATGGTCCCCAGGTCCTGCCAAGCACCCCTCTTCTCATTCTCCTTGTGGGTGACTCTGAATGTCCACCAGCCTAGTCCTTCAAATGTTTCTCTGAAGATCCCCACTGGGCCTTCTCTCATATCTGCTCAGTGCCCAAACTGACCATTCCCCAGCCCCCAAGGCAAAAATTTAGTCTCACTGAGCCTCTCCCTGTCTCCTGAGAGCAGCATCACCTTCCACCCAGCTTCTTAGCAGAACAGGACTCTTCTTTCTCAACCTCTAAATCCACAATCACCTAGTCCTGAGGTTCACCTGCTGAGTTCCTCAGTGGATCCAGTCCCAACCCTGCCAGAAACCCTGCTTTAGCTCCCCACCCTTAGCCTATGGATATCTGAGGTCTTTGGGACCCTTTGTGGTCTGGCCCCACTCACCTCAGCCAGATGAACTTCCAGTGGGTTTTTCAACCCCTGCACCTTTGGCTTGGTTGATTCCATTGCCTGGGACACTCTTCCCTGAATGATGTGAAGACCTGGCTCTTACCTTCAAGTCTCAGCTCCAAGTTCAAACATTGGTTCATTTATTCGACAAATATCCACTGAGAGCCTCCTGTGTACCCAACATACTCTAGGTACTGGGGGCAGCAGTGAGCAAGATAGGAAAGGTGGTAGCTCTCATGGTACTAACGTTCTAATGGAGGAACCTAGCCATGCATAAGCAAGTAAATAACCAAGATGCTTTCCAAACATCAGGGTAATATGAGGGAATTACCTTTGGTAGTGTGATTGTGGGGGAAGGGGGAAGGGGTTTCTTAAGCTGGAGTCGTCAGAGAAGACCTCTGAGCTGAATGAAGCCAGCAGGACGAGAAGGAGCCATACATTAGATCAATGTGAGAAGAATGTCCCAAATAGAATCAGGAGAATTAAAAAAGATGTGCAATCTACATGAGACCCACATATATGGATAAGACCCCCATTATATGGATAAGGATTCAGCAAAGTTTGAAAGTAAAGGGGTGGGAAAAGATATACCAGAAAAATAACCCAGAGAAATCTAAATTTAGTTACATTAACTGTCAGACAAAATAGATTTTGAGTCAAAAAGCACTGTGAGTAACAGTGTCACCACAAGTGAAAAAGGAATAACCAGGATGATACAACAATTCTAAACTTGGATGCACCTAACATCATAGCCTCAAAAGAAATAAAGCCAAAGTTAACAGGATCGCAAGAAATTGACACATTCCAGAAGCACTGTGATATTTTAACACATCTATCTATAAAGCTATGGAAAATTTGAATGACACCACTAACAAACTTAAACTAATGAATGTAAATGAATGGAACCCTGCACCCAGTGATTGGAAAATGCATGTTTTTCTAGACACACGTGGGATGTGTACAGGTGTTCCAGGCACAGCTGTCCAATAGGGAATGCATTGGCCATACGCGGCTATTGAGCACTGAACTGTGGCTAGTCTGAGTTGAGCTGAGCTGTAAATGTAAAAAACATAACAGAGGAGAAGACCTAATACGAGAAAAAATGAAATATCTCACTCACAATTTTTATGTTTATTACATGCTGAAATGGTAATGTTTCTGATATATTGAGGTAAGTGTCATACTAAAATTAATTGTGTCTGTTTTCACTTTTTTAAATGTGGCTGCTAGAAAATTTTAAATCACATGTATTACTTTCATTGTATTTCTGTTGAACAGCACTGTTCTAGACCACAAGCAACTCTCAGCAAACAGCAAAGTCACTCAGCCCCAGCCCTCTAGCGTGAGAGACCTTAACAAAGAAGCTTAATAAGTGTACTTTTGGTCTAATAAATGAGTTTTCCTGTTAGCCTCTGTTTTGTGATTTAGGAAGCTATAAAAACAATTTTCACAAATCTTGAAACTTACTAAAACATCAGGGGTCAGAGTGCGTTCATGTGTGTGTCTATGATAGTCATCTTAAAACACTTTTGCTTGGGAAAACTCAAAACAATTTTGAAAAGCTTTGATTTACCACTTCCTCATTTTCAGTTGACATCTGAAAATTTTCAACATTAGGTTTTTTTTGTTGTTGTTCAAAGGTAGAAAGCACTGTACATTTTATAAGGTGACATGAGATGAGGATTGCCTGTTAATAGAATAAATATTTCATGACATGATTTGATTCAATAGATTTTAATTACCTTGGGGTATAATGCACACCAGTTCTAACCGATCATTAATTTTCACCTGAATATATTCCAGTGTAACTTGAAAAATGTGTTCCTGAAAACACTACAGTTAATTTTTTTTAAAAATTAAGTTCACTAATCTATAATGCTTTGGTTGTTCTAAATACAGAACAACTGAACATAAGCCAAGCATTACCTTCACTGAAATCTACAAAATAGAAATACACGAAGCCATGCAGGACATCCTCCTTCAGATGCTTGTATATACACCCCATGTTGAAGCCACTTGCTTTGATAAATAAACTGGGTTCTATATCTGGAAAGACACTGCTTACCTTCTCAAAGGTCAGGAAGTTGAGGGAGTGACAAAGATCAGCTTCTTCAGAACAAAAGCCCAGTCTGGTTTGAAGCATGTGTTTCTGAGCCTAACAGATCCAGCCAGAAAGATACTGTCCTGAGAAAAAGTAGATTCCATTCTTAGAAAAGAAACTCACATTTCTAATGTTACATTTTCTTTGGAAAGAAAGACTCCTAGATGGTTTGGTTTCCACAACTTCCCTCTTGTCTGCTAGGTGTTTTCTGGTTAATGTGGGCTTGGAGAGTCTGTAGTGTGGTACTTAGATCAGTCGAAGGCCCCCTCTGCCTCGACCTCTCTTTTTTCATTGCAAAGAGGCACCTGAGAAACTTGAGTTGGGTCTAAGAGTCCTCTGAGCATTCTCAGCCTCAAACCCCCGTCTCCCTCAGCCTGACTTTGAAAACCGAGCAGGAGTCGGGGTTGGGGCACATGTCAGGAACCTGCTGAGCAGGAAGGGGCCCATCCTGCCAGGAACCAGGGAGTCTGGACTGCAGGTAGACACTCCTGGGTCTCCCAGATCATAGTCGGCTCTTAGGGGATGTGCAAGCACTCCATGGCAGCCAAAGAACTTTCTTCCCACAAATGAAAGTATATAATTTATTGTTAAACAAAACAGTACCATGTGACTTGGAAAATGTGGATGTACACTCTACTAATTTGAATCATGTAACACACCTGAGAATTGCTGCTAGTTTAAGACATCAATTTTTGTTTCTTGAAATCTTATGCAATTTTGGGAAACAAAGCAAAAAAATGCAATTAATTTCATTGTAGGCTGATGAAGTGGCTCATGCCTGTAATCCCAGCACTTTGGGAGAAGAGACTGAGGCAGGAGGATTGTTTGAGGCCAGGAGTTCAAGACCAGCCTGGGCATCACAGTAATTGTTGTCCCTACAAAAATTATTATTAATAATAATTTAAAAATTAGCCGGACATGGTAGTCTGCAACTGTAGTCCCAGATACTCAGGAAGCTGAGATGGGAGGATCACTTGAGCCCAGGAGTTTCAGATTGCAGTAAACCACTGCAATGGTTTGATCGGACCACTGCACTCCAGCCTGGGTGGCAGAGTGAGAATTTATCTCTTAAAAAAAATTTCATCATATTTGGTTCAACTTTCCACAATAGTAAAATGGAATCTTTAGTCACATGATAATGCTCACCAAATTCTTTTTTAAATCACTATTCAAAATTAAATTTTCATCATCAAGAGCCCCAAACACACTAGCATTGTGTCTTAAGTCAGAATCCTTATAATTACTATAGGAATTACAAAACAAGGAATAAGAAAACAACATTTACTAAAATCAATAAAACTCTCAGGCTCTAAAATGCCTGTCATGTTCCCTGTGTGGTCGGATGGGTCGTCTTGGCAGTCCAGGAGACAAACTACACATTCGATTGCAGCAGCCTTTCCTGTTGCAGCAGGAGGAGGATGTCTAGAAATGTGAGTCTGGACATCCTCACAGTAGGCGACATACAACCAACAAGCTTGCTCTGTCGGTGGCTCCACCAGATGCATCTGATTCCTGTGGAAGTGTCATGCTCTGAGACAAGAAACGCCTCCTAAGAAAAGGCACTCCTCCAAGCTCACTGGTGCCCTACCTAAGAAAGGCAAGTAGAGCCACCATTTAGACTTCGTTGGCACTTCCTGTTACAGAGCAGCTAAGCACCAGCCATCGTGGCACGGCTCAGGCACGGTCTGCTCTTGCAGCTGGGAAACAGACATTATCACAAGCCCCACTATTTTCAGCCCAGCAAACACGTCTATAAATTGCAGTGGGGCCAACTCTATCAGGATATTTCAAAGACTAGTCTCTGTCCCCAAAGCACAGCTCCAAAAGAACTTTTAGCTGAAGTTCTTGAGGTGTTCTCGACAGCTGATGATTTTCTTTGTGTGAGTGCAGTGCACTTGCACCTTACTGCTGGGGTCTACTTTCTTTTCATTTTGCTTAAAGGAGGGGTGTCTGAATCTAGGAATGTCTCTCAAAAGCCTGGATGGCATTCTATAAAACAGTATTCCTTTGTAAGCTGCCTTTCCAGCTGAAAAGCTGGGACAAATTCTACCAGCAGACTGAAATTGCATTCTTATATTCTCAATGCTCCCAAAGGTGAGGATTTTCTATGCCTGTCCTACATTTAAGATTTGATCCCTGAGCCTGCTTTTGCAATATTTCTCTGATTCATCTAAAAATATACTTACTGATTTAGTAATAAAGACACAGCCTGTATGTAACTTTTCAGTTAGCCTTTTGCCAAGCTCATTTATACATTCATATCCTTCAGCTGTGCCTCCAGAATAAGCAGGACAACGTGGAACAGCACAAATACTACAAATCTGTTCATGGGACCCATTTGCCTCCAGCTCAGCGGCATCCCCTGGGATGAGCCTGGAGAACAGAGAATCCATCCCGTTCTGCCATCATTCTCCAGGATGCCAGTTTCCATCATAAATACAGCACTCTTCTTTTCAAGCGCAATTCAAACAAAGTCACTTCAGCTAGGAGCCCTCGGAGCACAAGAGAATACCCCAGGGTTTGTTCTTTACCGTACAGCCTTCAAGGTCCGTGAATCAGTCTTTGTCCTCAGTGAGTCTTCAGAAGAGCAGGAATTCTGAACTTTCCCTGGTCCTTAGGGAGCAATGCAGACACTGCTCCAGACAGAGAAAGAGGGAGAGGGAGAGGGAGGAGATGAAGAGAGAGAGGGAGGGGAGGAGGGAGAGAGCAGAAGAGGGAGGCAAGGAAGGAGGAGAGGAGGAGGAGGAGGAGAAAGAGAGGAGAGAGGGAGACAGAGACAGCGATGTTCTTCCCTTCTGGGTCCCCTTTCATTGATGAAGAACATGTAACACTGCCTCCAGGGCAGTTTCCCATCCTCAGTGCTACTGACGTTCTTTGCTGGGGGAGGGGGGAGCCTTGTCCTGTGCACTGTGGGATGTTTAGCAGCATTCCTGGCTTCTACCCACCAGATGCCAGCAGCAACCCTGCTAAATCACAGCAATCGAAAATATCTCTAGACATTGCCGGATGCCCCCTGGGGGCTGAGTTTATGAGTCAAGAAGAAGGACTTTGGAACCAAGGGCTATAGTTCTGGTCTAGACTTGTCAAGTCTGGGATCAGTTTGAATGGCTGAGGCAAAGGCTTAGTCCCACTGAGCATGGGGCTTGTTGAGGCCTGGGCTGTCACCAGGTTGGGCAATAAACATAAGAGGTAAATTAAAGCATCGAGTTTGGGGTGCGTTAAATGGTTGTATGAATCTCAGCCTTGTCTGTTACTAGCTGTGTGGTACAAATGTGGAATCATTCATTCATTCAACATACTGTTACTCAGTATAACTATGTATGAACTTGGGAAAGAGTTTTTTCATTCATGATAGGGATGATAACAGCACTTCCATAGTTGGGTTGTTGGAAGGATTCATTGAGTCAATCAATGTAAAGTAGTTAGGCCAATGCCTAGCACATAGTAGGTGCTAAAAAAGTGATAGAAATGATGGTGGTTCTGATGATGGTGATGATTCTGATGATGGTGATGCTGTTGCTGCTGCTGATAGAAGTGATGCTGGTGGTGATGCTGATGAGACCGAAGATGATGCTGGTGGTGATGCTGATGAGACTGAGGATGATGGGGGTGGTGATGATGATGGTACTAATGGTAATGATAGTGGTTATGGTAATGATGCTGGTGATGATGATGAAGATAATAGTGATGATGGATGTGATGGTGATGATGGTGATACTGGTAGTGATGGTGGAGGTGAGGTGGTTATGTTGATAGTGTTGAAGATGATGAAGGTAGTGATGGTGATGATGATGGTAAGGCTGATGGTGCATATGAGAATGATAGTGATGGTGATGATAGTGGCAATAATTAATATGGTGATGATGATGAAGAAGAAGATAATGATGATGGAGGAGGGGGAGGAGGAGGATAGTCAAACCCTGTGGCAGTAGCTGGGTCTCAGACCCAGTCTTTGTCTGGTGGGAGCAGAAACAGAGGCACAGGTGGTCTCTCATCACCCCTAGCTGCTGCTTCTTTCAGATGGCCTCTTGAATGTGATGATCCTCGAGAACCTTGAACGTGGCCGGACGGGAGAAAGCTGAGAGGCTGAAGTTACTGAATGACTGAGATGGGGGTAGAGAATCCAGACAGTTTTCCAGGGGAGTCACTTTTGCACTGCTGCTTCCTGGACAAGTAGGGGTTTTCCAGCTGCACAGTAGGAAAGAGAAGGCATTACAGGTGGGGGGATGGTGCTTGAAAAGGCAAGAGAGGACTGGCCTGGCAGGTGGGGGAACACCACTGCCTGATGGTGAGGGCAGCACTGAGCATCTGTGTCCACCCCAGCTACACAACACTGCCTTCGACCAGGGCAAGCTACACAATGTGGGGTTTGGGGAGGCCATGCAGGAGGACTGGGACCGTATCTTCTTCCATGATGTGAACCTACTCCCAGAGGATGACTGCAACCTCTACACCTGTGACATCTTCCCTGCCCATGTGTCTGTGGCCACTAGCAAGTTCAACTACAAGTAGGTGGAGGGAGATGACCTCTTATGGGGACTGTTGGCCAGGCCCTGCCTTTCCCTGAATCTCACCCTGACTATCTGTGCAGTGGGGTCAAGATCAAGGGTTAGGCCCCACTGGGGCTGAGGTAGGGAATGGATGATGGGAGCAGGGGAAAGCCCTTGTAGGTGGTGAAGAATCTTCAGGTGAGAGTGGTCATTGATGTCCTTAACAAAGTGGTGAGCAGACAGGGTTGTAGCAGAGGTCAGAGGAGGGGACATATGAGTGGAGCATCTAACTAGGAGTGAGGAAGAAGCTATCCTAAGGGTCTGAGGAGAAGGGGCCATCAATGGGGGTGATTTAGAGATGGGGATATCCTAACAGGTGAGGGGATATCTCAAGGGTCAGAGGGTTACCTCAGGGATCAGGCAAGGGGACATCCCTGGGCCAAAGGAGGGAGTGTTGTTGGGGTCAGGGGAGAAGAACTAACCCAGAAATGAACCTTGGAGCTCCAGGGCCAGGGCCTCTGTTGCCTAAAACTCCTTATTCTTCCAACTCTCTCTGCCCCCCTAGGGTGCCCTACTGAGGCTACCTGGAGGGGTGTTTGCTCTGCGTCCCATTCACCACCTAAGGATTAATGGCTTCTCCACCTCAGGCTGGGATGATGACGGCATCACTGCCAAGTGGGTGGCCCTGCTCTAGGGAGCCTAGCAGAAGAGGCTGCAGGTCCCAGCATGATGGGGGGGGGGACACAGGCCATGTGGGACTGAGGGGCATGTGATGGACTAGGGAGCTGGGCCACGGCATGGGGACCCTGTCAGAGGAGACAGGTGTCTGGCCTTCCTACCCTCTGCCATGTTTCTGGAAGGGTGAAACTAAGTGGGATGCTCCTCTTACAGCCCCACCTGCTCTTTGGCCGCTACCACATGCTAGAGGAAGGGGAGGACCCCGGCCACAAGCAGAGTCCCCGGAGATGAGTCAGTGCTGGGAGGTAGGGTGGCTGGTCCTGGGCCCTCCCTGAGGCCTGGGCTCACACGGTTGCCCTCCCCACACCCCAGGCCTGGCTTTCTGGCCTGGATCTCCCAAAGGTGGCGATATAGCAGTACCAATTTGCTCGGCTACAGGCTGCTTTCCAAGGAGCGGCAGCCCCTCTGCACCAACCTCACTGTGGACATCAGCTTCCAAGCCCCAGGAGACCCAGTGCCAGGTTGAGGGGTAACTGTAGGCTGGAAGACAGCTCCTTAAGCAAGGATTGCAGGGCAGCCCTCCCACCCTCCCCACCTGCTTTCTTATTAAAGAAGCATTTATTTTACTCTGTTTTCCTCTGCCATCCCTAATTCTCATCCATCCATCCATTCATTCATCCATCCATCATCTTTCTTTCTTTTCTCCCCTTCTTCTTCCCCTCACCTCCTCCTCCTCCCCCTACATTATATACAACTATGTCCAGGAGATCCTTCTTAACAGACATGAATTAGTACAGGGAAGAGTTCCCTTCAAGTGAATGCATTTAAAATGGTGATCAAATTTTTGTGATAGTGTGTGTGAGGGAGTCTTGATCAGGACTTCACACTGAATTACAGAATTCAATTTCTCAAAATACCTTTATTTTAGATTTAATGAAATTCCAAGCATTTGTGTCATATTCCAGGTGGTCAGCCACCATCCTATTAATAATTCTTGACCTTACATAATGAATGCATGTAATCTGTAAAGGAAGCCAAAGGTATAAACTATTAGTGCTGCTGTTGTGCAGCTGGAGAAATTAAGGCAGGAAGGTTAAGTTACGTGCCACCAAACAGGTGAGGGGCAGAGGTGGGAGGTGGAGCATCAGGGCAGGCTGGCCCAGAGCCCATGAGCCTCACTGCTCCCATGCCCAAACCTGCAACAATTCTACAACAATCAGATCAAGTGCTGATTTGGGGGAGGGGAGGATTAGGGGCAGTATGTCTTCTGATCAAATCACATGGCAGTGTGACATTCTTCATTTCACTTCGGCTTTCGCTGCCCAATAAAGGTTGTGGAGAGGCAGGGTAGCACAATGGTTGAGTTAAGATGCTGGCATCAGACAGCCTGGTTCAAATCCAGGCTTTTCTCATTACTGGATGTTTCGGTCTTGGGCAGATTTAGATCAAATTCTCTAAGCCTCAGTTTCCTCATCTCCTAGACAGGGTTATTGGGGTAGATTACCACCTACAATGATTGTGAGGACTCTATGAGTTAATTCACGCTGTCTACCACAGTAGCTTCTCCCTCTGGAAACCCTGCCCGCTTATCTCATCCTGAGGCCCTTGCACTAACAGTTATCCATCTCTTAGTTTTCTGAGCCAACAGATTTCTTTGTACAAATCTGACACGTGCTCTCACACGACTGAACACTTCAGATATCTCCCTGGGACCCATCGACTCCAAAGCTAGTCACCTGACCAACCTCCCGATTCTTCAGTCTATGATTCAATAGGCATTGGGTACTGACGGGCGTGTCCCAGGGCTTGGTACCAAGAGGAAAGGAACAATAATGAGACAGAGACTGAGAGATGAGCACATTGGACAGAGGGAGTCGGGCTGGAGAGGGAACGAAGGAGTTAAAGACAATGGGCCCTGGAGGAGGGGTGAGGCCAGAGGTATGGGATGACCAGAAAAGGGACATCTTGCTGGAATGGGGAGAAGGAACTTGCCCTGGGGAGGCAGGAGGCAGTCAGGGAGGGCCACGGTAGGAGTGAACATCTGGCTGGAGGTGAGGGCCCAAGAGTGTTCCTCCCAGGTGATTGTTAGGGACAGGGAAAGCCTGTGTTGGAGAAGGGAGGCATACCCTGAGAGGTCTTGGGAAGCTCTAATCTGTCTGTCTACACTGGGCTCAAGTTTTCACCAGACCTGTCCTAGGGCCCTCCTACTTTATTCCCTGAGACTGGATAGGGTGCCACCCTTGGGACTCAGGTACACACTATTTCCCCCATACCACACAAAACCCCAGACCACCACAGAGAGGCCTCGGAGGCCTTCCCAACCCACACACATCCTATCTAAGGCCAGGCCTTGTGCCCAGACTCCCTGGGTGAGACTTGGTTTTCCACTTTTCTCTGAAGGTGGGGCATGGTCACTGATATTACCCCCAACCCCTGGACATGGAGGGGCTGGTGAGACACAGACAGAACAGATTTGCTCTCCAGAGTTCAGCACATGCTGCTGCATGCAACCTCTCCTTGTTCCAGACACATCCTCAGGCCTGGGCCTGCTCATGACCAGATGTGTAGGGCCCTCATCATCCCGGAAGGGTTTCCAGGACTAGGGTTGTTGGTGCCTAACTCCGACACCCTCCCTTATTTGGAAAAGACTTGCAATGGACTAAAATCTCCCACTTCAGTTCCATGCCCAGCACAGAAGAACCCTGGCAGGCTCAGGGATACAGGGTCCTCTCACAGTTCCAAGTACTTAACATGCTCACCCGTTTACTTCTCAGAACAAACGCATGGGGTAGGGGACTGTTATAATCTTCCTTTTGGAGATGAGAAAACCAGGACAGACAGAGTCCAATAACTTGCCCGGCAGATGCAGAAAGTAGATTAGATGTGGAAATCAAATCCAACCTGGCTCCTGGGCCCGTCTACTTAAAGATTATGCTGTTCTGCTTCTCGGAAGTATTTATAACTGCCCCCTTCCTTTTTTAGCAAAAAATATGGGAAAAAGAATGAATAATCAAAACTTTGGGAATGACCAAATAAATTACAGCAGGTCAAGCCCAAGGAATACTATGTAGCCATTGAAAAGATGTACAGTAGAATAAAAAAATGACATGCCCACATGTGTATGATATGATCTGATTTTTATAAAACAAAAGAAAGATTCCTAACATAGGTATATGAATATGTGTGTGCCTATGTGCTGTATGTGTGTGTGTGTGTGTGTGTGTGTGTGTGTCTCATGCGTTGGCAAACATCTTCTGCAAAGGGCCAGATAGTAAACATTTTCAGCTTGAGAGCCATATCATCTCTGCCACAACTATTTCAGTTCTGCCAACGGAGCATGAAAGCAACCCCAGACAATACGTATCCAAATGAACATGGCTGTATTCTGATAAAACTTTATTCTGAAGAAAAAAAAAAAAGGCAAAATAGTTGCTAGGCCAGATTTGGCCAGAGGCCACAGTTTGCTATCTCCTGATATACATAATTAGCAACTTGTATAAAAATATGAACAAGTCCAGACTAAATGGTTGGCACTGATTATCTATAAAGAGGCTCACCACAGACAGTGGAGATGGAAATAAAAGGGAGGGTAGAGCTGAGCTAACCATAAAAGAAAAGCTACAGTATGAAGACAGTATACAATATAGAATCTCATTTATGCATTTACCAAAAACCATAATGTACATTCATATGTCTGTATAATAAATAATTGGTGACATCTCATGATATAAATATTCGATAGAGAATAAATTTGATAAACACAATTACATTAGATTCTTAAAAAAAAACTGCCATCTACCTACACCTCCTGTTCTGTAGTGAATTCTTCTGCAAACCCTACTGAAGGCATACGTATTAACATATATACATATACACAAATATGCTGAGCAGACCATATACATAGATTAATATATCTGTATATACATATACACAGATATATAACTATCCATACAGGTTGAGTATACCTAATCAGAAAATCCAAAATCCAAAACACTCCAAAAATTTGAAACATTTTGAGTGCCAACATGACACTCAAAGGAGATGCTCATTGTAGCATTTTGAGTTTGGCATTTTCAGATTAGGGATGCTCAACCAGTAAGTATAATGTAAACATTCCAAAATCCAAAAAAATCTAAAATCTGAAACACTTCTGGTCTCAAGCATTTTGGTTAAGGGATACTCAACCTGTATACAAAAGACATATATACATAAGATACTCATATACGTACATAATATTGCCCCATCGTTACTTTGCTGGCACTTTAAAATATTGATATCCCACAATAAACAGGACTTTCCTATAAATAATCTGTCTTGTACCATTTTCTATAGAAAGGCTTTTCTCAATGCATTAGTCAGGGTTTCTTCCCAGGATGAAATTTAAAACCCTTAATGAGGCTAGTACAAATAAGGACACTTCCACTTATTCTTTGAAATTCTTTTCTGGGTAATTTCCCTCATGTAAAATAATGTGTGACTTCATGATGTGTTTACACATGCAAAGCATTTCCAGAATTTCTGAAGCATGAATCTATCACATACAATTAGATCTGATTCTTATCAAGAAACTCAGGGAGTATATTTCATTTATGAATATGCTGATGCATTAGGAATTGATTTCTTGGTAAAGCCTTTCACTTAATGACTGTGTTTGTAAGATTTGTCTCTGGTATGAGTTGTTTGGTGTTTATTGAAATTTGACCTGTTGTTGAAGGCCTTCCCACATTCAGCACACACGTAAGGTCTTTCTCCCGTGTGAATTCGCTGATGCACCTTGAGTTGTGGTTTCTTACTGAATGATTTCCCACAGTCATGGCATTCGTATGGTTTCTCTCCAATGTGAGTTCTTTGATGGGTAATCAACTCTGATTTCTGGATGAAAGCCTTCCCACATTTGTAACAGACAAAAGGTCTCTCCCTAGTGTGAATTATTTGATGTTTATGGAAATTTGACCTGCCGTTGAACGCCTTCCCACATTCAGCGCATACATAGGGTTTCTCACCTGTGTGAATTCGCTGATGCTCTTTGAATTGAGACTTAGAAGTGAAGGCTTTTCCGCATTCACTGCATTTGTAAGGCTTCTCTCCAGTGTGAACTCTCTGATGCATGCTGAGTATTGACTTCTGGTTGAAGGCTTTCCCACATTCACTGCATACATGGTGTCTTTCACCAGTATGAATTTTCTGGTGTATATTGAGGTGTGACTTTTGGGTGAAGGTTTTTCCACAGTCACTGCATTCGTAAGGTTTCTCCCCGGTATGAATTCGATGATGTATATCAAGTTGTGACTTGGAAATGAAGGATTTCCCACAGTTGTGGCAGTGATAAGGTTTCTCTCCAGTGTGACTTCTTTGATGAACAATCAGATGTGCCTTCTGGATGAAGGCTTGCCCACATTCAATACACATGTAGGACTTCTGCCCTGAGTGGATTCTCTGGTGCAAGCTGAGTGCTGACTTCTGGGTGAAGGCTTTCCCACAGTCACTGCATGCATACTGTCTCTCACCAGTATGAATTTTCTGATGTATACTGAGGGTTGAGTTCTGGGAAAAGCCTTTGCCACATTCACTGCATTCATAGAGTTTTTCTCTACTGTGAGTTCTCTGATGTCTTAAGAGAGATAACATCTGGAAAAAGGCTTTTCCACATTCATGGCATTTATAGGACTTCTTTCTAGTGTGAGTTTTCTGGTGTGTAATCAATTCTGATTTCTGAATGAAGACCTTCCCACATTCCTGACATATACAGGGCACATTACCTGTATGATCTGTCAGATACACACTGAGTTTTGGTTGTGGGGTGATGGCTTTTCCACATTTGCCACATTCATGGAGATATTTTACACTATGCATTCTCTGTTGGGTGAGGAGGTGTGATTTCTGGGTGAAGGCCCTCCCACATTCAGTACATTCACTCAGTTTCTCCTGAGCATGACTTTGGTGTTGTGTAAATGACTGTTTATGGCCACAGATTTTTCTGCACTGATTACCTTTGCAGAATTTCTCTCCTGTATGAATATTCTTGCTGCAAGCAATGGAAGAGCTATGAGTGAAAAGCTGATTAGATTCAACAATGTCATCAAGCTGTTTTGTGGCACTGTTTTGATTTTGACCATTTACTTTTGGGTTAGGCTTTAAACTTTTTGCAAATGAGCAACATTTCTGAGATCTTTGTGAATAAACACGGTGGGGCCTCATGTGAATGATTTTCCCAGGGTCCTTATAGTCACAATCTCTCTCTGTGTTCAATGTTTTCTTGTTGAAGACAGCACCATGACACATGGGTTGAATTTGATTTTGCTGATATCTCTTTGGATGGTCAGCATCCTGCCACAGTTCTTCTAAAATGGAGCACCATGAACCATCCCTTGTGACTTCAGCCACCATATCCTTTTGAAACAAAGCTTTCTCAGAAATTTCCTGTTGAGGGGTTTCAAGCCCAAACTTCCCTTCTAGAAGGAGAAAGAGAAGATGAAACAGACATAATGAACAGGATAGAACAGAAATTGTATGGTGCTAATTGACACTGAACACAGGGAAATTGCTGAGTCATGTAATAATGGTGCTGATGATGGTGACAATGAGTAGAAACACTTATTATATGCCAAACACTCATCTATGTAGCACCTGCATGTGCCCGGCAATGGTCTATGTGAGGCACACATAAACTCATTTAATCCTCATAATAACCTCAGGCGGTAGCTACAATTAGTGTTCCTATTTCACAAATAAAGAAAAGGAAGCACATCATGGTCACACAACTGGCCACGATCACTTTGCTAATCTGTGGGAAGATTAAACAAAGGCAAACTAACTCCACTTACACAGTCTAGATGCCCAGACCTAGTGGGATAAATAGAAGATGAGACAAGGCAACATCATTGCTATAGGGCAACACTGGTGGATAGCCAAGGCTTGAAGGCGGCGGCCCCGTGTACAGGTCTTCATTAGCTTTCAGATCTAAATCCTCACCAGTCTCCCTGCTTTCTCTCACTTGTGCCAAACCCATCAGCCTTCTATAACCTTTGGGAAACTATTAAAGCTTCCCCTATCCTGACATGGCCAAGCAGTAAAAGAATGCTTATGTCCCAACTCTTCATGCAGCTGTAGGTTTTTTTTTTTTTCCTTGAACCTAGGAATATACCCATATCCTCAGAAAGGTATATTGGAAGACTGGACAAATGAGCTGTTCCCTAGAATTTTTTTCACCCTTTTTCTATAGAAGTTAATTGTTCTCCTTTAGAACTTTTAGCTTTATGCTACAGAGCATACTTTTTTTTCCTGCCAAGAATGGGAGTCCCTGATCATCTAATTTATTAGTATAGTACATAAAACACAGCAGATTCTCAGTAAAAATAGTTATGAAATTTTACTATTATTTTTTCTACCAGATTTAACTACTAAGTATTAAATGACCATCACATTCAGTTTTTCTCTTTCAGTCACTTAGATAGTATCCCAGACACTTGTCCTGTCAAGAAACCTCAATCACTTTTCACTTTTTTAGAAAATTCGAACACTTTTAATCTTGATTGTTAACTTTTTCTTATTATGGGCATAAAATGCATAACATTTACCATTGTATCCACTTTTTAATGTATAGTTCAGTAGCATTATGTATATTCACATTGTTATGCAACAGATATCCTGAACTTTTACATCTTGCAAAACATCTTATACTGATTAAACAACTCCCCTTTTCGTCTTCTCCCTCAGCCTCTAAGGCAACCACCTATTCTATTTTCTGTCTGTATGAATTGATTATTCTAGGTACTTCATATAAGTAGCACTTGTCCTTTTATGTCTGGCTTATTTAACTTAGCATGCCTTTAAGATTCATCCATGTTGTAGAATTTGTCATAATTTCCTTCCTTTTTAAGGGGGAATAATATTCCATTATATGTATATACTACATTTTGTTTATCAATTCATCCATCAGTGGACAAGTCCACTTCTTGGCTATTGTGAATATTAAACATGGGTGTATAAATATCTTTTCAAGCCCCTGCTTTCAAATCTTTTGGCTATCTACTCAGACATGGAATTGTTGGATCACACAGTAATTCTATGTTTAATTTTTTGAGGACTCGCCATATCGTTTTCCACAGTGGCTGCTCCATTTTACATCACTACCAGCCATGCACAAGGGTTCCAGTTTCTCCACATTCTTGCCAACATTTGTTAAGATGATCAGGGACTTCCATTCTGGGGAGTGTTTCTGCTTGGCTATCCACTGTTTTTTGACAGTAGTCATTCTAATGGGTGTGAAGTGATATCACCCCACTGCGGTTCTGATTTGCATTTCCCAAGTGATTAGTGGTGCTGAGCACCTTTTCCTATGCTTGTTGGCCATTTGTATATCATCTTTGAGGAAATGTCTATTAAAGTTCTTGTCTCATTTTTTAATCAGGTTTTTTGTTTTGTTTCATTTTTCACTCTTGAATAGCAATTTTACCCATATACTGGCTTTCATTTATTCTGGGTATCTTACACTCTGTGTCCCCAGCCATAGATTTGGACTATTTTTAACTTTTCAATTTATTTAGATCATACAAATTCAATTCATTTAGATTTTATTGAATCTGATAATATTTAAATTACTACCAAAAATGTTTAATGCAAACTATCAGAACTGTGCTGAAAACCTTTTCCATAACTCTCCAACACAGTCTAACAGTGCAAAAAATGCCCAATTTATTCCTAAATCCAAGCACATACTCATGTCCTCTACTCCCAACAAGCTTGCTTTGTCTGCTTCATTGTTCCCCTTCAAAATGGCTTTGTGGACCAGTTACAGGTACTGTGCCCTTAAAATTAACCCCTGATGTCACACCACCTCTAGGGTGATATTATTTTCTCTGAACTTCGCAAGCAGTCACCCTCTATACTTCCCATTTTGATATACTCATTTTTTGAGTAGCCTTCCATGAAACAGACATGATTAATGCACAAAGACTCGTCACACTTCATGCCATTGTCCTCTCTGTCCAAATACAGTCTCTGTTCTTTTGAATTTACTTCAGCAGATATTTAAAATATCCTTCTAAAATAGTGTAAAATATTATTTTCTATCTTCAGAAATTCAACAATTTTTGTATTCTAAACAGTTTCCCCATGCTCAATACTGACATAATAAAGATTAAGTAGGTAAAGTACAAACAACCACAGGCCATATGCAAAGTGGATTATCCTATATAGCAGATATTAAGCAAAAGATCACAACAATGGAGATGAAAACTATCAGGTATATTTTTAAATTGGACATATGTGGCCACGATGATAATGTCACTGAAGAGTTTGTTAATCTACATAGTAGAAAATAACTACATGTTTGCATCCTATCTACTGAAGAAAAATGAAACAAAATAGCAGTGTTTGGGGTAATAAAATCTGTCAGCAGCATTGTGATTGAACTCATGAAAAACTGTAATCCACAAATCTCATTAGCAACACAATAGTCTAAATATAAGAAAATAGGAAGCTGGTTTGTAGTGATACCACTAGGATTAAAAAAAGGGTCACCTAAATTGTATACTCAAAAAGAAAAATTGACAGGAATTCCAAAATAATAAATTAAATTAGAAGACTGAGAGGAGAGAGCTCAGAAACACAGAAAAAATCTGACAAAATCTGTCAGGTGATAAGAATTTCTTATTTGGATGATGGTAATTCCAATTTCTGATCTCCCGAAATTAAGGAAGTTGAGTCATCTCCTGAGAACTGTCCTCCATGTAGCTTTAAATAAGGTATCAGAATTCAGGTTAAGCACAAGACTGGAGGTGTTGATATAGAAATCATCAGAATACAAATACGAGGACTAAGTATTCAGAATAGATGGGTCCTATCAGCAGATTCCTATGATGAAGAGATGACCATAGGGAAGTATAGGACCCCAAGGTAGAGATGCCACAACAGTTAAGGGAAAAAAAGAAAGAAGATTCAACAAAGAAAAGAAAATCAATAAATTTAAGGGCAAATAAACAGGAAAATAGGCAGAAAACTCCATGGACACAAAAGGATAAAACAACATGAAAAAGCAATGTACACATAAATGGAAAACCCAATCAGATAAGAGACATAATGAGATGATCTAATTAGTTATTAAAAAAATAACACTTAAACAATGAAACGGCCCTTTCATCCATCAGATGGGCCATAAATTAACCAATTTGGTTAATGCTAAGTGTTGGCAAACAAGGTATGCCAATGGGGGTATAGATTGTGCAGCCCATTTAAGGTCAATATGGTTGACTAATTCAAATTAAGTATACTTATCTCCATGACCAGGCAATCCCTCTCCCAAGTATTTACCTCTGAAAAATTCTTTTTTTAAAATTTATTTATTTATGTATTTATTTTGAGACAGAGTCTCACCCTGTTGCCCGGGCTAGAGTGCCGTGGCGTCAGCCTAGCTCACAGCAACCTCTAACTCCTGGGCTCAAGCGATCCTTCTGCCTCAGCCTCCAGAGTAGCTGGGACTACAGGCATGTGCCACCATGCCCGGCTAATTTTTTTTTATACATTTTTTTAAATTGGCCAATTAATTTGTTTCTATTTTTAGTTGAGACGAGGTCTCGCTCTTGGTCAGGCTGGTTTTGAACTCCTGACCTTGAGCTATCCACCCGCCTCAGCCTCCCAGAGTTCTAGGATTACAGGCGTGAGCCACCGCACCCGGCCTACATATGTTTAAATAAACTTGGGACTGCTAGTCAACTCAGCTGGAGAAAGTCCAAGGACAGAGGTGGGGTG
>CAUYRT010045408.1:0-10315 GCA_963574885.1 Lepilemur ruficaudatus
TCCCAGCCACTTGGGAGGCTGAGGCAGAAGGATTGCTTGAGCCCAGGAGTTTGAGGTTGCTGTGAGCTAGGCTGACGCCATGGCACTCACTCTAGCCCAGGCAACAGAGTGAGACTCTGTCTCAAAAAAAAAAAAAAAAAACCAATAACAACAAATAATCATTTCAAATAATTGTCTCAACCAACATACCATTTGATTAACTTATCATGTAAATAACTTACACTTATGGTTTTTCAGACTCTTTTGAGCCACAGAATCCTTTGTGTAACTCAGGAGCCCATGATGTAAACAGGTAAGGAAGGAGCTGCAATGGCTCCAGGAGCAGGGATGGGGGTGGGAGGGCAGTAGGTCCCTCCAGGAATGCTGGTCTCTCTGGAATAACCTGAAGCCATGAAGATTCTAAGACTGCTCAAAAGGAAAAGACCCTTAAGCCTCACCCAGGTAAGTGTCCCCTTCCAAACTACTTTTTTAGCTTGGAAAACAGATTCAGAGCAAGGTACCAACTTGCTTAAGATCACCCAGAACTAGGAACATCCAGACTAAGGCTCTGCTCCTGCCCCAGGAGGCCCGGCTCCACCACCTAGGTGGGTGGGCTGGAGAGGGGCCAGGGCACAGGCAGGACCCAGGATTGTCTTTAACTATGACATCCACCAATTACCAGAACTCCACACCCCCAGCCCAGGTTCTCATTCTTCTTAGAGTCATACATGGGCCTCCAGGACAGAGCAGATGAAGACTAAGGCAGACAGAATCAGGCACAGCCACTTGCCCAAGGGCAGAGATCCTGTAAGTCAAGGAACGAGAATTCAAACCCAGACCTGCTCTACTCTGAAACCCATGTCAAACTGCCTAACTTGGCATCTGAAACCAGGGATAGAGCTCAGGCCTGTCACTTTGTAGTATGAGCTGGAGCTATCAGGGAAAGCTTCCTGGGGGAAGGGTTGCTCATTAACAGAAGCAGCCAGGAGATAACACTGGAGGAATTTATCTGCATGTGTGAGAAGCATTTGTGTCTTTCTATATGTCTATTTGTGCACATGTATCTTTGTTAATGGACCGGAGTGTGTGTGTGCGTGTGTATGCATGTGCTTATCTGTGTCTGGTTTTGCATGTGAAAGCCTCTCTGTGGAGATACACACACACACACACACACACACACACACACACACACAGAGTTGTGCACACATGAGCATGCACCCATTCTGCTTGGTTAATATTTTCCTGCCTGCGTCAGCACGGTCCCAGTCAGTGAGCAGCTCCATGCAGGTACGTGCCCTATCTGATCTGGTCAGGGCCTGTGGGTCTGGAACAGGGGGCTTGGGATGGGCAGGGAGCCCGTCTCAGTTCCCCCAGGGCAAGCTACACTCTCCACTCTCCTGCTCAGCCTGAGAAGGGAGGCAGCCCCAGTGTGGTGTGACTGCCCTGCCTCCCCACTCACATTGGGGGTTCCCTGGTGGTGCAACCTACCTACCTACCTCCAGATGAGCAAAGCCAGCTGCTCCCTGACATACCCTCCTCCCCTATCATCTCTGCTCAGATCCTGAGGCTTTTCCATGCATAGCTGTACCCTTGAGGACCAAGGGAACAGAGACCCTGGGAAATGCTCATAGCGAGCCCTCCTTCAGCAAGAAAACAGCTTTGAAATGTTCAAGTGAGCCAGTGGGAAGGTGGAACTCTATTGATAGCTTTCCAGGAACACAGTGATTGCACCAAGGGCCTGTGCAGAGGAGGTCTGTGTGGGCAGGGTCTGGGGCACCGGCACCCACAGGCATTGAGCCTCAGCCAGGAAAGCTTGGTGGAACATGGGGACCCTAGGCAGGGTGGGGCCTTCCCGGTTCCTGGGCCTCTCCCTGTGTCGCTGGAGGATCCTCTCACACCCGCACTGGTCCCTGGGGTGCAGGCTGGGCCAGACTGGGTTGGGCAGGCAGACACTGTCTCTTCTGCTCTTGGCAGAGCCCAAGGTCCAGGATGAGTCAAACCCAGGTGTCCTGGCTCCTAGCCCAGCTTGAGGATGCCCCAGTGCATCTCTGAATGGGAGAGACAAGGAGGGAGTATGGAGGGAAGGAGACCATCACCTCTGGCGTTATGCCCACACTGCAGCCTTTGTGCCTTCTCATCTCCCTCGAGCTCCATCTCTGGGCAGTCTCTGCCACACCCTAGGGTCCCATTCTGACTTTCTTAGGCACTTGGCAATTTTTTTATTGCGGCAAAAAATGCATAACATAAAATTTGCTATCTTAACTATTTTTAAGTGTACAGTTCAGTAGTAGTAAGTATATTCACATTGTTGTGCAACTGATTTCCAGAACTTTTTCATCCTGCATAACTGAAACTCTATACCCATTAAACAACTCTCCATTTCCCCTTCCCAGCCCCTGGCAACCACCACTAAACCTTTCGTCTGTATGAATTTGACTGTTCTAGATACCTCATGTAAGTGGACTCATACATTATTTGCCTTTCTGTGATTGGCTTATTTCACTTAGCATAATGTCCTCAAGGTTCATCTATGTTGTAACATGTATGAGAATTTCCTTCCTTTTTAAGGCTGAATAATACTCCATTATGTGGCTGTACCACATTTTTATTTTATTTATTTATGTGTTTTTTTTTTTTTTGAGACAGAGCCTCACTCTGTTGCCCAGGTAAGAGTGCCGTGGTGTCATCCTAGCTCACAGCAACCTCAAACTCCTGGGCCCAAGCGATCCTTCTGCCTCAGCCTCCCAAGTAGCTGGGACTGCAGGTATGTACCACCATGCCTGGCTCATTCTTTCTATATATTTTTAGTTGTCCAATTAATTTCTTTCTCTTTTTAGTAGAGACAGGGTCTCACTCTTGCTCAGGCTGGTTTTGAACTCCTGACCTTGAGTGATCCACCTGCCTCGGTCTCCCAGAGTACTAGGATTACAGGCGTGAGTCACTGTGCCCGGCCTGGCTGTATCACATTTTATTTATCCATTCATCCATCCGTGAACTATCGCACTGTTGTGCAAGGTTGCACTATTGTAAATAATGCTGCTATGAACATGGGTGTGCAACTATCTCTTCAAGACCCTGCTTTCAATTCCTTTTGATATATATGCCCTTGGCATTTTTACCTTTTGGGGCCCCTTCCTCCAGGAAAAAAAAATGAATTTTATAATATTTTTATAACTGTGCTGGCATAAATATATTAATAACATTAAACATCTTATTCAGTCTACAAGTTCATTTTTTTCTTATTTTGAAGCAAATTAAAACATTTTGTGGGGCCAGGTACACTGGCTCATGCCTGTAATCCCAGCACTTTGTGAGGCTGAGGTGGGAGGATGGCTTGAGCCCAAGAGTTTGAGGTTACAGTGAGCTATGATCATGTCACTGCACTCCAGCCTGGGAGACAGAGCGAGACTGGCCCTGTGTCTAAAAAAATTAAAAAATTTGAAAATCTAAATTAAAACAAAACATTTTGTGAGCCCTTAGATGTGAGCCCATTTTGTGTGCCCACTGTGTAAGGGAGACATCAGCCATGCACTTCTCTCAGGTCCTCTTCCAGCACGCAGCTGCTGCCGTCCCCCCGTCTCCACCTGCAGCCCGGAGCTCACCCCACTGCTCAAGCACAAGTGATCCAGCTCCCTCTCATGTTGTCCTTCTTGTATGTCTAACGGGCATGTCTACCTTCACCTGTCCCAACTAGAGCTCATCTGACCTCCCCACCATCTGCCCCCTTCCTGGGGGCCGGTCCCGAGGAATGTTCCTCCCCACCACATCTCTGGAGTTTTCCCTCCAGGAGTCACTCATCTGCTCCCTCTTGCATGGCCCCCTCAGTCTGTCCCAAATCTATTCCACCTCCAGGAGTCTCTCTGTGGGTCTCCCAGTCTGCATCTCCCCTCACCCTTTCTCCATTTCACAGTGACATTTCTAGCCCCCAAGTCGCCATGATTCCCCTAGGCTTGAAGTCTTCCAAGCCTCCCTCCCCAAGATGCACAGGAAAATTCCAAGCAACACAGCCTGGACTTTACAGCTGCGCCGTTCCATGCCTTTACACCTGCGGTTGCCTCCCCTGCTTCCCAGATCTGCCTGAACAACTAACTCCTAATAGTCTTCCTGCGCCAACTCAAGTGCCCCCTCCTCTGTGAAGCCTTCCCTCTCAGCCCAGGCGGAGTGGAGGCCAGTTTGTCCTGGCTTCCAGAGCACCTATCTGCACCTTTGCCACAGCACTTGCTACCCTTTTGACAAATCTTTTTATTTGCCTTCCCTCCAAGGCTGTTAGGACAAGCCCTGCATGCTTTCGTTTGAGATTCCCCAGAACGTGAGCACTGAACTGGTATTAACTGAGAGAATATAAGAATGAATCACTTATCATGTAGGTGATAGAAGAGGATAATGATATGATTGTGGTTGACATTATGGTCAGATGGGAGAGTAGCAAGGAAATAAGGATGTGTTGGTGAATGAATTTAGAAGAGAGTCAGTGAGGGTTGGGGGAGGGACCCTCCTGAGACAGACTACAGCTTGCTCAGCTCTAGGGTGATGGTCTAGGTGCCTCCGTCGCCTTGTTCTATACCCATGAGGGCATCCAGAGAGCTGTTCTCATCATCTGTACCCCTTCCTGTCTCGGCTGGCTGGGGGAAGGGATCCAGGTGCTTCAGGCTAGGGGCATGAGCTCAACTCTCATCTTCCTTCCCCACTGTGGCAGGTGCCAAAGTCCCTCCTATGCCTGCAACTCTGAGCCCTCCTCTTGATGTCCCTTAGCTCCAAGATGGGCATCTTAGGGCAGGCTTGCCATGGCAGGAGAGACAAGGAAGAGGGCAGGAGGATGTGACCGACCACAAAGTGAATGTGAGTGGAGTTGGAAGTGGTGGGGGCAAGTCAGAGATGCTGCCTGTGCCAGGCTAAGCTGACCCAGAGAGCCCAGCACCCCTTGTAGGGACAACGCATTGTGCTTCAGTCCCAAAGAAGGCTTCCCTGCAATCATGTGGAAGTCAGAGGAGCAAGGGGGTGGATGCGGAGTGAGCAGAGATGACTTCTCAGGGCCGGGCCAGCTCAAGAGATGCCCAACCCCAAATCCTAGAGACATGCCCACATCCCTTTAAAGCATTTCCAGATGAAAATTTCAAGCATGCACAAAAGTAGATATGAATCCCCATTATCCAGATTCTAGAATCATCAACTAGTTTAATCTATATTTTTCTTCTAAAATATGTTAAAACAAATCCTAGCCACTCTGTCATTTCATTCCAACATTTTTCAGTGTTCATCTCTAAAACATATGAATATTTTCTTACATAATCAGTGCCATACCTAACAAAAATGAACAATTCCATAGAATGATCAAATACTTGCAATTGTTTCAAAGTGTCTTTTTGCATTGATTTGTTGGTTTATTTGAGTCAGGATCTAAACAAGTTCACATAGTACATTGAGTTAAATGTTCTCTTAAACAAGAGAGTCCCCCCTTTCTTTTTTTTTTTTTTTTTTTTTTTTTGAGACAGAGTATCACTCTGTTGCCCATGCTAGAGTGCCGTGGTGTCAGCCTAGCTCACAGCAACCTCAAACTCCTGGGTTCAAGCGATCCTTCTGCCTCAGCCTCCTGAGTAGCTGGGACTATAGGCATGCGCCACCATGCCCGGCTAATTTTTTCTATATATATTTTAGTTGGCCAATTAATTTCTATTTTTAGTAGAGACGGAGTCTTGCTCTTGCTCAGGCTGGTTTTGAACTCCTGACCTTGAGCGATCCACCCATCTCGGCCTCCCAGAGTGCTAGGATTACAGGCGTGAGCCACCACACCCGGCGGAGAATCCCCCCTTTCTGAGATTTTAATTTGTTTATGTCACTGGCTTGCTGAATAAATGTGCTTCTATAGGAAGTCCCATGTTCTGGATTTGTCTGTCTGCTTCCTTTAATGTCATTTAGCTTTTCCTCCATCTCCCATGTGTCTTAGAATATACAAGAAGTTAGCTCTAATGGCGTGATTTTATTTAGGTCCGATTTTTTATGTGGAGTGAAGCAGAGAATGCTTTGTAGACGATGCTGTGTACTTTCTATCACATCCCATCAGGAGACACATAATGTCTAGTTGCCCCATGCTTGGTGCTGCTGACCAATCAGTGGGCTCAAGGGGTGACAGCCTGACCCCTCCGTGACCACATTCCCTCCATCAGTCCTTCACCTTCTGGTTTTATCCTTTGGTTTCTACCTAAATCAATTTCAAAATCTTTCCACAAGAAAGCATGTTAAAGGAAAAGCTCCAAGCAGCAATTTCTTACCCTTACTCTTACAGGAAAGAAAGAGTCTAAAAATGGTGAAGTCTCAGGTGCCAGGTTAATTGGAGCAGGGAGGAAAGTCAGGATGAGAGGCACATCATGATGAGGATAACAGAAAGGCTGAGGTGGTGGAAGGAAGGAGCAGTGGAAAAACCCGGGGACAACCTGGCCAGGAGCCTGAGTTTGGGACTGGTTTGAGGTTTTCCTGTTCAGGGCCCCACCTATGTGGTGAGCTGTTTGTAGCTCAGGCTTTATGGACAGACAGACCTGAACTTGAATCCAGCTCAGCTTCTTAATCTGCATTGGGTGACTAAAAGGAAGATATTTAACTGGGCATCTTCATCTGTAAAATGAAGATATTAGTGCTTACCTTGCAGAGTTGTTGAGAGAATGGATTGAGTTGGTAAGGAAGGGGCATGGCAAGTGCTTGGCACAGAAAATACTCTGGGTGGTGGATAAGAAGCCTGTTTGAGGAGGGGGAACCCCGTACTTCATGCCTCCTACCCATCTCCAGCCCTGAGGGACTCTTGCCTGAAGCCAGGGCCAAGCTAAAAGGGCTGGGGGTAGAGTATAATGTGCTCATGCCACAGAGAGCAGGACTGATGCCCAGGGACTTCCACCCCCATCTTCAGCTGCTCCAACCCAGCAACTGGTCTGCCAGCTATTCCCATTGCAGCCTGGTGGCTCAGCTCTCTGGATGTGAACTCCTCGTCCACCCTTAGGGTCTGGGAGCCAGGCTGCCCCATGCACCCTGCAATCACCTGCCCAATCAACAGGCCGCAGGCTCACTGTGCAACTGGGGGACCCAGGCATGACAGGGCCTCGGGCAGACAGCCTCCTGTGGAGCCTTTGCCTGCTGAGCCTACAAGTGGCAGGAGTATAGATTCCCAAGTGATTCGTCCCCCTCTGGGAATAAAGCAGGTGCACAATAAATATATGTTGAGAGAATTGGGCTCCCCCAGCCCTGAGTGGGAGTGATATAGTTTTTCAGGGAGGGCGAGTCTCCCTATGGGGGGCGAAGTGGAGGGTGTCTTGGGCATCCCCAGGAATGTGTGGCTCCAAGACCCTGAACCCTGGGCGGGAGCAGCTGGGGGAAACAGAGTGCCGAGACTCCTCACTCCTGCTCCTGTTCCAGCCTGTATTCTCCCGCCCTGCCAGCTCCCACCCACAACCCTGCCCCCAGTTAGCTTCCACTTGCTTTCTGTAGCAGCTGAGGCCCTTGATGGGATAGGGTGGAAAGGGGGACCCCGGGAAGGGGGACCCCTCCCCCCAGACTCCCAGCCACGTCCTTTTCTCAGCACCCATGAGGCGGCACTAGCGCCCCCTGCTGGTGGTCTAAGCGACGCCTTTGGCCTGAATCCTTTGGAGGAACCACCCACCAGCCCCCATCTCCAGCACCCCACAAGGGACTGACAGGGCCCGCCTTAGCCCCAGGTCCTGCTCTGAGGGGAGACACATGACTCCATCCAGCCCAGCCCACGATCCTTAGTTGTGGCTTCCAAGTTTTCTTTTCCACCTCACCTGTGTTGCTTTCTTTATTTGTTGACTTTAGTGCTGTCTCTGTTTGCTCTGGCTAGGCCTACAGCCCCAGGATGAAAACTCTTGAGCCCAGAAAGTGTGAACCTGAGAGAAAGCAAGGTGGTGGGGTGCGGGGGGAGGGAAAGATGTGAGCTGGTTCCCCTCCTCAGTCTGGAGTTCACTGCTGTTTACCTCTGCAGACAAGCAGGGTCTGGGCCTAGGGGCAGGAGTGGGTGGAGAGAATTTCCCAGCCTCACCAAGGGCAGGTCTTGGCCTGTCACTTTGATAATTTGTTTTGAAGCTCAGCCCCAGAACTCTAAAGGCCTCACAACTCCAGTTGGTTTGAACACCTCTTCCAGGGAAATACAAGTTCCCTGGAGATTGCTACCTGATCTTAGCCCCGAGTCCTTCAATTGAACAACAAGGAAACACCACCATCCCCCATGCAAACCCCCAGCACCAAGGCTTCCTGACTTTCCAGACACCTCCATGAGAATCTGTTACCCAACAGCCCTGTGAGGTGGCCCCACAGCGATTATTGCCTCTGTCATTTTATGATGGGAAAGCTGAGCCCCAGAGAGGGTAAAGAAACATCTCCAAAGTCAGTAAGAGCTTGGAGCAGTCCAGGCTTCCTGGCTCCTGGCGCAGACTCTTTGCCCCACTTCAAGCATCTCCTAGATCATGTAGCATGATGGGAAGGCAGCACCAGGCCCCGGGCGCTGGGTCAGGGGCCAGCACACCTAGTCATGGAGTGTGCACACAGCACCACGCACACCAGGGACTTGTGCAGCCCAGGGCTTATGTGCTCACCCCATATCACTGCAGACCGGACACCACCAGGATCCTTATGTCCTTCCCACTGTAAAGGGGATAAGAGAAAGCTCTGACTCAATGCCCACCTGCCACTCAGTGCTCCTGGCCTGCCTGTGTGGCCTGTGGTGTGTGCATGCCCTCACCAGATTAGGATGGGGAAACCACCCTGGCCTGCAGCCAGGGACTTAGGGATAAGCTTAGGGAAGCTGCTGCCGTCACCACAGGCTTAGGGCACCCAGCTCTGCTGCTGCTCCAGCCCTTCTTGGAAAAGATGATCTGTCATCAGGGAGCCCTCCCCACCCACCGCCACCCAGGTCTCCTCCTCTGATGGCTTACCAGGCTCTGAAGCTGCATCCCTCGTTCAGAGAGACCTGTACCCATGCTCATGTGCTCTGGGAAGTGTTGTGTGTTCACCCACACCTCTTCTGCCTCCTGCCACATGCACCCTTTACACGCAGTCTATGTGGGCTGTGTGCACAGGGACTTCCTATATATGCATAGTCAGACACAGGTGCACATCTCAGACCCAGGCTTGTAATGCAACATATGCATGCACCCATATAGAGGAACACACAGGTGCTGCACTCTGCACACCCCCTTCCCCTTCCAGAACAAGGGCCATTTGAGGGTGAGGGGTGAGTCATCTGCCAACCTGTGGGACCAGCTGAGCCAGCAGGATAGGAAGCCCCAAGTTGACAGCTGTGGCCACAGGGGACCAACACCCCATGTGGGGCCCACCCTGCCACCAGCCTCCAGTGCCCCCCAACCCTCTACCTCCACTCTTATTATCTCCTGCCCACATTTTCAGCAGAACTCATGACAGAAAGACACCTCTATTCCTTTAAAATATATATCTGCTGCTGAGCTGTCTGCCATTGTGCCTCAAGGGCTACCATCAAACTTCTGTTCTTAAATACAGATGCCCTCAAGGAAAAACCAGGTGGCAGCAGGACCCATCCTCTCTCCTCTCTTCCGTCCAAACCCCAAGCCTCCTAACTAAGCTCCCTCCATGGAAGCCCTTCCTGTTGATGATAATTCACACCTCTCGCTCCTCTTAGCTCACATACTCTTGAACAGAGATCCCCATCCTAGGCCCAGATAGCCTTTGTCCCCTCCTGCCCTCTCTCACCTGTGTATTCCTGCTCAGTCTGTCCCCAAGTCTGGGAACTCCCTGGGGACACAGGGATAGTCTGCAAACATAGACAGAGAACCAGGAGGCCAGAGCAGCCCAATTAAGTGGATTCTCCCCCAAAGCCCACCTGGCCCCTCCCCTGCCTCAGCAGCACACCCAGTTAGTCACTGAATCAAGTTTTGCTGAGTCTAAAGAATGTCCTCAACTCCTACTAGGTGTCAGGCATATCTGCAAACACATGGTCTACTTTGCACATGCGTTAAAATTAAGAAACATCATCTAACTCTCTCCATCTTTCTAATATGAAAAGTTAACATATAGTGGTTAAGAATGTGGTCTCTGAGGCCGGGCGCTGTGGCTCACGCCTGTAATCCTAGCACTCTGGGAGGCCCAGGCGGGCAGATTGCTCAAGGTCAGGAGTTCGAAGCCAGCCTGAGCAAGAGCGAGACCCCGTCTCTACTATAAATAGAAAGAAATTAATTGGACAACTAAAAATATATAGAAAAAATTAGCCGGGCATGGTGGCGCATGCCTGTAGTCCCAGCTACTTGGGAGGCTGAGGCAGTAAGATCACTTGAGCCCAGGAGTTTGAGGTTGCTGTGAGCTA